>APFE031624216.1:0-68216 GCA_000404065.3 Pinus taeda
ATCATAATTCCAACTTTGACTTACCAACATTTTTCAAATTTCCACATCCACTCAAACTTTCACTATAATTTTTTTATAAAGACAATTTGTTATAACCATGTTGATTATTCAAGATCAGATAATTTGAACATAGATTCTTCGTAACAATAACGCTTGTTCGAAGTTCAAAACTTTTAAAATTCAAAATTGTAACCATTTTTTACGATACTAAAATTCTAACATATTTCTCCAAACCCTTTCTGTATTGAATTCAGGGAACCTCTCTATGTCAAGGAATTTAACTTCAAAGATGCCATCCACCACAAAATCTGTAAGAAACTTAAGAAAACTTAAGATATTACTGTTGACTTCCTCTCGAACGTTTAATTGCCAATCACGTTTATCACACATCTCAGACTCTCGCCTTTAATCATGAAATCAAATGCCTTGTTGATATCGGCAAATGAAACTTCATGGGTGATAAATTTCTCCAATTCAAGCTTCTGCAAAAAATAAAGAAGTTAGCTTGAAAGACTGATTACATGGAGATCAAAGAGTACTGATTTTTGCCCTGAAAGGAAAGCAGCAGGCATGGCCTGAGAGAGCCATTTCTATCCTAAAATCTAAGCAGATGAATGAATCTTCATAGAATAACAAATGAAAGAAAGTCTTACCTTATCCAAATACAATTCTACAAGGCCTGGCAAATCAGAACGGGGCTTATAGTTTCCAAAGAAAGTTCCTTTCAATGTCCTTTCGTTCAGAAAATTCACGGGGCTGGTTGCAAAGACTGCGTCTGAATGAGGGACACCCACTAAAACGGCTACACCCCAACCCTGAACAAACACATACCCCATTTGATCAGTACATGCATAGTAGCTAAAACTGAGTGTATATTTACAAGTTCAGAAGAAAGGGAAGGGAAGGCAGAGTAAATACGTCATGGCAGGATTCGAAGGCTTGAATCATGGCCTTGACATTCCCTGTGCACTCGATGCTGTAGTCCACCCCTCCATCAGTTTTCTCGGCAATAACCTGATAAATTCCCAGGGTTTAGTTTTAATTTAAAGCATTTCTCCGAATACATTGTACAACACAAAACTGAATTGAGCTTTAACATAAATTATTTTACATATCTATTGAGCACCAACAAAGAGCAATAAATTTGAAAGAGACAAAGGAAAACTAAAAGAGAAGATGAAACCATTATAGGCAGCTCAACCAACCTTTTGAATAGGCTTCTTGTAGTCCAGTGGGTTTATAAATTCAGTTATACCAAAGAGCTTTGCTGAAAGAGGACAAATTACAAAAACGATTCAAACAACGAAATAGAAAGGAAATTCTTGAGTCAACATACATACAGTTATTAACAAAAGATGGAAATGAGCATTTTACAACCTTTTTCAAATCTGTCACTGTTTAAATCGATTCCAATTATTCGAGAAGCTCCTGCAATTCTTGCCCCTTCAGCAGCCTGCGTGCGCAGTTAAGCCCAGGTCAGATGTCTAACAGAAAATTAAACAGTAAACTCATCATATTGATCCCATAAAAAAAGAAAAATTCAGAAATGAAGCTCAATTTTACTTACGGCAAGGCCAACACCCCCAAGGCCAAATATTGCTACTGACGAACCCTTCTTGGGTTTGGCTACATTCAAAGTCGCCCCCATCCCTGCATCCACAATAAAATGAATTTTATATAGGAATTCCAATCAAGGAAACGATCATGGGCGATTTTAATCACAGTCCAGCAAGCCAAACGTTAAGAATTCAATCACCCACTTTATAAATCAATATACAATGTAAACTAATTCAATAATATCATTGTGATCTTTGAAAATCATCAGCAATACAAGTTTCGAAAACCCCATAAAATAATTTACCTGTTGAGACACCACAACTCAGAATACAGACTTTGTCCAGAGGAGCCTCTGGATTAATTTTGGCAAGGGAACCGACATGCGTAACTGTATACTCGCTGAAAGTCGATGTACCAACGAAGTGGTAAATCGGTTTCCCATTGATGGAAAACCTCGACTTCCCATCACTTATCATAACCCCTCTGTCAGTATTAATTCTTAAAAGATCACACATGTTGCTCTCCTCTGACTTGCAATGTCTGCATTCTCCACATTCTCCAGTAAATACGGGAAGCACAGTATCACCCTCCTTGAGGTCAGTCACCCCTTCTCCAACACTCTCAACAACTCTGTGTCAACCAACTTATAATTAGTGAGCAATAAATCACAAGAAAATTACTGTCCCTTTTGCCCTTTTTGAAATTCTATGTGCCTGCTACTATGCCTAATTAACTTTTTTGAATTATCGATTTATAGACAAGAACAGAGCGTATACCCAGCTGCTTCATGTCCCAAGATGCGGGGAAAGAGAGGAGTTTGGCCCTGCAACCAAAGCACTAACAGTCAAAAATCTCTATAATAAATATTTAAAGTAATTTAATGGTATAAAGAGATGTCAGTGTGTTATACAGTATCCAACTTTAATTCTTTTATATGTTTAATAAGTTTAGTCTTTTTTAAGATATTTTTGGCGAAAATCACATAGAGAAATTTTTGTCCACGCTTTTCGAACCAACTAGTGTGATTCATCCTCCGATCAAGTTGAATGAGTAGATCTCGCTTTGCACATTAAATAAATAGGCCAGAATACCCAATTGGGTCATTGGATATTCTGCCCTATCTATTTAATGTGCAAAGCCAGATCTGCTCATTCAACTTGCCCTGACAATGAACCACACTGGTTGGTTTGAAACGCGTCGACAAAAGTTTCTCTATGTAATTTTCGCAAAAAAAATTTCAAAAATTTGATATGGATCACATAAGCCTAAATTCAATAAATTTAGTTCTAATGATAATTATAGATAGCATACTTTTGCTTCCCAGAAATAAAGGTCTGTATGACACAAGGCGGTATAATGAATTTTGATTCTGACTTCCATGGCCTGTGGGGGAGCCACCTCCACTTCTTCAATCTTCAGAGGCTCTCCTGCTGCCCATGCAACAGCAGCTGCAACAAAAGTACAAATATCAAAATATATCAGATTTCAAGAAGCACAGATACAGTTTGCATAAATCCAACTTAACCCTAAAAATCAATTTTGCAACAAAAGTACAAATATCAAAATATATCAGATTTCAAGAAGCACAGATACAGTTTGCATAAATCCAGCTTAACCCTAAAAATCAATTTTGCCCAGAAATGATATACATGAAAGAAATAGAATGTGGCCATGACTCCTTGCACTGAACTGAAGTAGTTACCTTTGCATTTGATAACCTGGCCTGCAGTAGAGCTCGCCATTTTCCTTTCTGCGCAGATGGTATTTTCTTTTGCAATCGTAGTATGATGGTGAACAAACAAACTTTCGCATTGGTGTTGCAGGCACATAGGTTTCCTGAATTTATATTCCTATTAGTGGGCATCCAGCTGTGATATTCATTTATTTAATTGACCATGGGGCTTCCATCTCATTCTGCACATGAATTTGATTTGTTGAGACCATGGATTATGTAGAAACCACCCTATTTACCTTAATACTGGCGGCCGACCAAGGTTAGATGCAATATGTTTGGCATTCGAGTCTTCGTTTTGCCAACAAAGCATCATAACTACTTTACAGATTGTCCAAGAGCGCGGGAGCTGCGAAGTTAAAATTAAATGTCTCCCTTTAAACATTTGATGGTTTTGGCCGAACCGCTGTTGTTAGTTGACCATTATGGGGTCCTACTATTATGGGGTCCTACTGGGGTTCAAAACCGTTGTTTGTGGGCAGATACCGTGGGTTCAGATATACAGGGGCAGCCCGTCTCACCGCCTCCGTGTAGAATGTGTGATTTATCAAATTGTCTATTAAAAAATAATTTAATAGGGGCCACTTTTATGTTGTGAACACTTTTTGTTAGATTTGAACTTGAAATTGAGTGAAGACCGGATACTATGCAGTTTTTATCATTTGGTTCTAAATTCTAACAATATCGTAAAATAGCTTTACCTCATTTATATTTATCTAATTAATAAATTAAATTAATTAAATTATTTTTATTTAATAATTAAAAAACGAAAAATGAATTTCTAAGATTATTTTAAAGATAAATAATATAATTAATTTATGATTTGAATCACGTGATTTAGAAACATCTAAACCACACCCGCCCTCAGTTGGGCTAATTAGTAATCAAAATCCGCTGGGATAGCCTAGGCCACCCTTGCTCTCATGGCTAAATTTTTGTGAGTTCCCAACCCATAACCTTTACACAATAAAATATCTTAACAAAACACTTGTCAGAGCTAAGCCACATAAATTTAGTGGAATAAATTTACTTTAATTTTAATACTTCAATTATTTTTAAAATATATTAAAACTTTAAACATAATATTTTATTATGAAAATGGAAAGATTTACTACTGAGATTACCAAAAAAATATTTTATTATAAAAAAATTTATTAACTATATGAAAACATCATTAACTTCTAAACCTTTTTAAAACTAAATAAATTAAAACCGTGGTTTGGGCACATGTGGTGGGTTTAGATATTCAGGGGCAGTCCGTCGCACCGGCTACTGGGTCTCGTGTTCGTGTAAGATTTATAGTTTATCCATTCTCGATTAAAAAATATAGTTTATCAATTTTCTATTAAAAGAAATTAATAATTTATGGGTACTTTGAGAAATTAGTAAGGTTGATGTTGGATTTTTTTGTTTTTTCTTAATTTATAATAAAAATTATTATATATGAAATTATTTTTAAGTTATTTAATATTTGGAAGATAAATTAGAATTAGTGTAAAAATTTTGTTGTTTAGTATTTATTTTTATGCAAAGTTTTTTTAAGTGTAAAATTTGAATACAATTAGATATATATAAAGAAAGGCCATTTGTAATTTTTTATTGTTTATGTTTTATTTTTTAATATATAAAATGGATCAAAATTTATTTGGGCTAAAATAGTGAAACTAAAAATGTTTTAATTATAAATTTTTTTTTTCAATTTCTTTATATAATGCATGTGTAATTTTTTTAAACTTTTAACTACATTATTTATCTATAAAGTTGATATAAGATTATGTTGTTGATATAAGATTATGTTGTTTCATAGGGACATAAACATATTTTATTTATTGTTGAGAGAGAGTAAAATATTTTTGCCACTTCTCCGTAATATGGACACTAAGACACTAAAAGTCTAGTGAGATTATTGATGTTTATCATTTTTTTAACTAGCAATTGCACCAAATGTTCTCACTAAAATATTTTTTATCTAGCAATTGCACCAAATGTTCTCACTAAAATATTAAAACCCGGTGGGTGTGATTTGTCTCCATGTTTTATCTTCTTTAGTTAATAATACAAATAAAGGTTGCATTTATTTTAGGTCTCTTGTGTTCTATGTTTGGTTTGTCACTATTTCATTTAGAACACTAAAATGTTGATTATTTTCCTGTTGGGAATCTCACAAAGAGTAACAAGTTCAATTTGAAAAGGCAAGAGAATTCAAGTTCAATTTGAGAAGGTAAGAGAATTCTCTTACTTTTGTCATAGGTTCTCTTCTTGAGTCATCTCTTACTTTTGTCATAAATTCTCTTCTTGAGTCAATTTTTTGCCACCAAAGAGCAACATGGTTTTGACAATGCACAATTATGTGCATTAGATGATAATTATCATTTCATGGAGGATTCTATTATCTAGGATCATAGTGATAATGGACTCAAATAGGACAAGAAATATATAATGCATGGGTGCCATGGAATTAAGTACTGGAGTGACGTTTCAAAGAATATTTTATGTTTCTCTTCTTAAATTATTAAGCTTTTTTTTAATAAAGCATAATGAATCTCACTACCACTTGTAATTTCAAATATATATATTTAAAATATCTACAAAATAAAAAAAATATTTAAAATTAGGAATGATTTCGAGAAGATTTAATGTTAGTAATTTTAATATTTTTTATTAATATATATAATATATATAATTTAAAATAGTGCAAATATAACTTAAAAAAAAAAAAGAGAAATTATTTAAAGTGGGTATTGATTTTCAGAGAAAAAATTATTAATTTAATCTAATATTTAAAAATCAAGAAAAAGACAATTCGATTTCAGAGCATAATGAATCTAAATATTTTACTAGTAAATTTAATTTCATAAAAATATATATAATCATTAAAATAATGCAAATATTAATTTCATAAAAATATATATAAATCATTAAAAAATGCAAATATGACTAAAAATAAGAAATTTTTCCTCTTTTAGAATCATTTAATATTAATTTAATATTTAATATTTAAAATTCAAGAAAAATATAATTTGATTTCTATTTTTAAATTTATCATTATTTAAAAATGTATATTTAAACGGATAATAATAATGCTTTATAATAAATGAAAAAAGAATTTAAAAATAAAATAGATTTTCCATATCAAGATTTGCTCCGCAGAATAAAATTGTATAATGAAAGTAAAAAAAATATGAACCATCGATCCATAAAAAAACAAGTAGCTAACCGGCAATTTTAAATAAGAGCTTTCTGCGCAATTGTCGTCCAAGGTCACATTATCCATATCCATATGGAATTGTATAGCTTATTTTTTCCGTTGAATAAGAATAAAGTGGGATGAAAGAAATAATTAACTTATGGCATATCAGATTTAACCATAATCTTTAGAATAAAAATATATGGCTCCTGTTTTTGTGATTTTTAGCTTATGGGACCAGGGGATTAAGGAGGAGAAATTATAATGTCTAATATCTTTATATTAGATAATGTATATATATGATATAAATATATTGTAACAAAGTATTTATTTAACTTTAAATTTATATTCATTATGATTTAGCGGCAAATAAATAATCTATAATAGTATTTCTATGTCGAAAAAATCAAAATGATATGAAGTATTAATTATCCTCTTAATGAGGTGACAAACAATTCATATGTAATAAACTAGCAATTGCTCCAAAAGGTGCCAAGAGAGACCGATAGGATCCTTAAATTGAAAAATTTGTACTTAGGTTCTCATAATCAAGCAAATAATAAGTGAGCTTTGGTTTGGAAGATTGAATTTTGGATGATGCAATTGTCTTTGAGTTTCACATTCACTTCTGTGTATCACATTTTTTTAATAAAATGATGGTCATAAATATGAAGGTAGTGCAGTTAATGGAACAGGTGAAGGCAATAAAGCATATCTGAAAGTTTTCATAGTACACCATAGATCACTTTACTAAAAATGATAATGCAAAATAACACAAAAGATTATATCCATGAGTTTGACAATCTTCTGGACATCTAAACAAGTTTTGCCAACCTAAATTTATTTCTCTTCTTTTTCTCTTTTGGCCTTTATCTATGTTAAATGTAATGAATTTTCCAAGAAGACTTATGATTTCTACTTTATGGGCAGATGCTCCTTACTCCTTACTGCCCCATTTTTGTGACAACTAGCAACTACTACATCATAAAGCACATATGCATGTAATATTTGTACATTTTCTATAATACAATGTCTTCTAACTTACCAAAATAAAAAACACAATATACAATATAACATAATGATAATATTTTTTTTATTTGCAACAATACACTTCTTATATAAACTAAAGCAATAGATTATCCACTAAATCCCCATGTAAGAGACAAAAACATAATCAAAATTCAATATAAAAAACAAAAAAATAATATGAATTTGAAACTTTTTTAAATCTTAATTGATTTAAATAATGGAAAGATTAAATTTGCTCACTAATTAATTATAATTTTTAATCTTTCTCCAATCTAATTTTTAATCGTTCTCAGATTCATAAACTTTATGCTAAAATCACCTATAGAAATTTAATAATATAAAAATTATATATCTATCTTTCCTACCTTCATGGAAAATGAATCTCTGCTAATTTTAGAAATATATAAAATAAAGTTATGATCATCTAATTATGATAGCCCGGATGGGAGGGGAAAGGTTGGGGCTAACATTAATTTATGGAGATTCTTAGGCAAAATCTAAACATGGTAGAGCAGGCAATCATTCTTTTAGGTTTTTTCCCTGGGTCATATTTGCAATAAATTTAGGGTTTTTCCCATTTAAAATTTAAGTTTTCCTTTGGTGAATTTTGTTCCCTAGTCAATTTTGCAGCAAATTTAAGGTTTTTCATGTATTAAATTTAGGTTTTTTTTCGGTGAAATTTGTTTCGAGTTTAGTAGAGATTTATTGGAATTGTATCTTTTAATTTTATAAATGACAAAATTCAAATTCTATAAATTTTGAACATTGCCACTAACCTTCTTACCAACTATAAACATTTCAATCAACCCATATATGAGAAAGAAAACCCCGTCATTCGAATTGGACTTTTTATGGAATCATCATATGCAAATGCTAATAAAGTCCCAAGATCCAACTGCAACAACTCTCGAGAAACTCATCCTAGCACTATCACATTTTTCCCCTTCAATTTTCTTAATAATAAAAATTAAGAAAACATTGTAGCTACATTATTTATATTCACTTTCCAACAAATAAAACCAAATATTAAAAGTTTTGCCATTCGCTTGTGTTCTGGAAAAACATTAACAAAGATCAACAAAGGCCAGCATAATAACATTTCTATTAAGTTACATTTTTCTATGAAACAATATATTTATTAGAGGCCAACTGTAAAGATAACATTAAAAGTTGTTTGAGGACCTATTTCATGCATAAATCGAGCTTCCATCGATAACATATTGAAGCAATTTCTATGGTGCGAGTCATAAGGTATTTAAAAAAAAAATTGAGCAAATGGAAGAGGGAAGATGGTCTAAGGTTGTCTTTAATGACATATTGTGAAAAGAAAAAAGACTTGGATGTAGCAAAATAACAAATGGTTTAATAAATGGGGTATTTGCTTGAACGTGTCTTCCATAAACAATAAAGAGATAAAAGTCTTTATTATGGATAAGTTCCACAAACGTACTTGGGATAAGGAGTTAGGGAGAAAGAAAAAGTGTTATATTGAAGTGTTTAATCCAACTCATAATCATCAACAAGAAGCGTACATAGAGGTTGTTGTCACTCACTACATTATGAGTTATTAGTTGCCAAGAGTGCAAAAGAGCAATGAAGTTCGAAGCCATTTCCCAAGCCACAAAATCTCTAAAAGCTTAATCAGACCCTCTCCATTGGATAGTGCTTAGAACAAGCTTTCCAATGGTAGGTGGAAGTCCAAAAATGGACTCCTGGATCAGAAATTAGAGCATATTGAAGTTACCCCTTTGAAAGATAGAAAACAAAGAGAAAAGACCAAAGGAGGCTTACCGCAATCACAATCGGAGTCTTGGAAAAGCAAAAACAAGGGAGAGTCGATCAAATGTGAGATCAGCGATCACCAATATCGGCGATTGCAAAAGTCAAAAGGGTCCAAATGAGAGAAAATATCACATATTTGCGGTCAGAGGGCCATGGCGCACAGTGTATCAGCGATTCACGATGCTGAGCGCTGATATCGCCTATCAGCGATCGTAGGTGCAAAAGGGCACACACAAACATAGGGTCAAAACATTGTCAAACGCCGATATCAGAACATCGCCGAAATTTTCGGCCTTTAATGTTAAAGCACTAGGAAGGGCCGATGTTGATTTACAAAGGAAATCAGTTGTAAAACCAAAGGTAGGCGGGCCTTTTCTCTCTCCTCCAGGGGGACCATGTGGTGGAATACCATTGGTCCCAATGAATACACATGGCAACTGATGTCAACATGACGTGGCAATATGGAGGACATGTGGCATTCATATTTTGCATTTTCAGGGTCCTATAGGGGCATATTCGAGTGACACGTGTCACCACTCAGGAGGTGCCACATGGAACTAATGATGTCATCAATCCTACGGTCCCTCCTCCGCATAAAATAAACACCTCCCATCTCTTGACGGCCCAGATTGACTCCGCCAGATCGATGGCTCCCGGGCCTTTTCGCCCATTCCCCCCCCGCCATGTTTCCCTTTATCGGCGAAGGGGGAGTCTAAAAAGGTGGTTTCCCCGCTAAGCCCCACCGCTACGTGTCCCTCTCATATCATTTCACAAACCCCCCCCCCCTCCCCCTCACTTACCACTTACCGCTCATGAGCCCCCTTCAAAAACCACTCACCCTCACACTCTCTCCCGCTAAAGGCCCCAGCCCCTGAGAACTAAGCACCTGGTCACAACTCCCCGGTTATACGTGAAGAAATGTAGACAGGGGCTAAACCAAAGGGGACCAAAGAGCATCAGAACCCGCCATTCTGCAGTGCCTTTAAGAGTAAAAGTCTCTCTGTCGTAAATCCTCAATAGTATGGTACAAGGTTTTGAAGGTGGATGGGTCGGCAGCTAAAGCATTGAATGAACTTGGTGCAACAATAAATCAGTATGGGTCTACCTAGAAAGACCCACTATGACATGAAACTAGGGTCAACGAATACAAAGTAAATGAAGACATGGATAGTCAAAGGGACACGACGATCCAGCATGGTGCTCCTTACAGAGAAAAGACAACGTACTGCCCAGGCATCCTCTGTTTATGTAATGTGTAATGAAACTAACAGTTACCCACTCCCAGTTTTAAAGAATGAATGCTACAAGCAGTTAAGGCGAAAGTGACAGAAATTGATCGAGCAGCTAGAGGGATGCATAATGACAGAGACGTGGCCTGACCGAGGGCCTTCACAGGAATAGCAAAGGGACACTTCCTCCATCATCTTTTAGTTTTTCCTTTTCCTTATTATTTTTGTAGTTTCCATATTTCTAAGAAAGGGATCAAATCCCGATTGTAATAATTTTGGGCAGCAGAGACATCACACGCTGAAGCAGCTAGTCAATCGGACAATTGGCCCTGGCTGAGATATTTTGTAATTGTTGATTCAAATCCCCCCTTCTGGGTATAAAGAAAGGGGAGAAACACCTAACAAAGGTTCCAGAATTCTGCATCCGTAGTGGTCAAATTCTAAGATGTCATTCTTGGTTGTAAGTTGCCTATTCATGAGGTACTTGAGCGATGTATTGACGAATGTGATGGACTGGTATTTGAACCCATTTTGAAGATTAATGAAACTATTTGGTGATTCCACGCATATCAATGCGTAGTATGTTTCCTCTCTATAAATCTCATTTCATATATGTTTTTCCTTCTATGAAATAGTAAAAAGAGACTGTTGGTTTCTTCTTGATTCATGGATTTATCCGGGTTGCTAAATAGAACATGTGTATATAACATATTTACTTGTGTTATTCAATAGCCTACAGTACCTGTAGTAATTACATATTTACTTGTGTTATTAGATTAACCTACAGTACCTGTATGAGCACAGATTTACTCACCCTATTTGGTGATAGATGTACCCATGTTATACCTAGTATGAAACATCAATAAGAAATCTATTGTTTCTACCATTCCACCTCTTCAATCTTCCATACCTCTATCGGGACATTGTTGCTTAGGATTCTGTTACAGCCCTATGCATCAAATCCCCTCCTTACTTTCCTCCTATTCACGTTACTACAACTTCAATATAAAGTTGTCTATTGTTGTGTGTTGGCCACCATAAAAGACATTTCTCTTTGAGGTTGCCCCAATCTACCCCCTAACCGTTTGGATCCATGTATTGGCTTTAGTTTACTTGCATAACAGACTATTGAACCCAGACCCCTTTATTCTCTTTTTACTTACGTGACAATTGGAATGCAATAGAAACCTCACTCATAATCTTCCATGCACTCCTCTCATTAAGATGTCCTAGGCACTGGTCTACAATCAACCCAGAGGTTGTCTCTAGGAGGCTCTCTATGTCCCCTGAAGCACTCGCTGCTACAGGTGACGTTAAAAGAGACAACAGAGGCCAATATTTTTTGGAGAGCCAAAATCCTTATTGCTCAGTTAATACTAATTTTCATCAAATCCGTTGCGAAACAAGGCGCTGAAAAAGGCCAAAAGAAGTGTGGGAGGAAAGAGAATGTATTTTTTGTTCTTCCAGAAAAGTGGAAACATAAAAGAATTTCATTTTAGAATGTGAGGCCTTTAAAGACAATAGGGAAATTTATGCAGATATTCTAGCAAGCTCTTGGGATAATCTATTTAGCGAGGGGTTTGTCGAGAAGCTGGGAACATTTATTGTGAGGCTTCACAGGAAAAGAGTTGAATACATCAACCAGATGAAGAATCAATCTGTCCCATAGGCTATTTTAGCCTCGTGGACATTAAAATTATTTTCTTTCTTCTTTCTTTCTATTGTAAATTTGTAGAATATATTGACCAATAGTCACATTCCCTGATAAATTGTCCCTAAACCAATTTTGTCCTTCTTCGTTCAATAAAAAAAAAGAAGATAAAATAAATAAATAAAATCAAAGGAGGTCTAAAGTTAACAGGCCAAAACCAAACGCAGAGAACATATCTCCAAGAAATCTTCCAACCTTTAATTCAATGATCTTAAGCACGTATTTATATTTTCTCTAAGTAAATGTTTTGAATTCACTCTATTTTGTGCAGTATTTTCTTCAAAATTAACGTTTGCATGCAGGTAAAATAGTCAAGTAAATTAGTGCAACAAGTTTAATTGCTCAAAAGCCTAAATTCTCTAACAAAGTGATTTAAATGCATCTTCTGGTTCATAATTTCTTGAATAGGGCATTTTCATGTTGTTAAAACCGTCAAAGTAAAAACTTCAATAGGCATAGTAGCTCGAAAGCCTTCACCTTCGCTCCAACTGGCACAACTGTCAAGAAGATTTCCATTTTGAAGGACTTTCATCCATTGAAGTGCATTTTTTTTCCAAAAATCACAAAACAGAAAATAAAGAAACATTTTGAAAGTAAACGATATTTTGAAAAAAATGTAGAGGTGACCAACCTTAGGAAGTAAGGTTCAAATGCATTTTAGCACTCAAAACATAGAACATAGTTGAGTTTAGTAGAAAATTAGAGATTCTCCCATGGAAGCCATGGCAGCCAAGTCTCCATTTGTTGATAAGCGATCAAATAAATCGTGATCAGTCACGCAGTCAGGAGAAGTCTTCTCTTTGTTAATAAGGATAAATCTTATTATTTTGCATCAAGGTTAGTTGTAACAACCCTGGTTAAAAATCCATGTAAAATATACAAGACCATAGTCACGGGACACGTATTCCAAGCATAATGGTGGGAAAACATCCTAGTGGGTGTTCATTCGATTTATTATGGCTAAGAAAAATTGCAAAGGCAATGACAAAGGTTTTGGAAAGGTATGAGGCATTAATTGGCATATTATTTATGAAAATGTTGGAAATTAGGAGAAAATGAAGGTCAAAGGTCACAGGTTGCATGTAAGGAGGAAAATGAAGGAAAATAATGGAAAATGAAGAAAATAGAGGCCTCATTAATAAAAAGGCTTATGAGGATCAATGGGCAGACTTGGTAAGTGTAAGCTTGGTCAGTTCATTTTTGGAGCTCTCTCTCAATTCTCTCTCTCTCTCATACTTTTAGATACTTATACTTTTCTTGGAGCACTCTTGGAGGGTGTGGCATACTTGGGTTTTTGGAGAAAGGGGGCAAAGGAAGAGAAATAAAGCGTAAGAGGACATCGAGGTCAACATCTATAGTGGGATTTTCTTGCAGGTACCGAGTTGCATGTATGTTTTCCTCACTAGTTTTGGCATGCATGACATGTGCATGTGGTTTCTTGGTTATGATCTATCATGGGCATGGAGGATTTCCTAGATTGACAGTGCATTTGCCTAGCCTTGCCATTTCTTGGATAGCCATGGAGATTGTGGATTTATTTCCTTGTTTTGTTTTGGTTGGTACTCATGTTTCCTTAGCTTGGGTTGAGTTATTAGTTCCTAGAAGCCTTTGTTGGACAAATGCTCTGGAAGCCCTATAACAACTTGGGTTGAGATACCAGTCCTGGAAGCCTTGGATGGAAAAATGCTCTAGAACCCATGGTGGGTTGAGTTACTAGTCCTAGAAGCCTTGGTTGGAACAAATGCTCTGGAAGCCCTGAAAGGCTTGGATGGAGACCAATATGATGATGGTTTCGTGATGTATGACCATGAGGTGGAATCGCTTTTTGATGGGTTGAGGTGGTTTGTCCTCTGGAAGCCCTGGATGGTTTTGATTGGTGTGTTTTATGAGATCCCACATTCATGCTTGGAATATGGAACAGGGCTGAATGTTTGAAGAGAGAATTGGCTCAGCCATTCTACGCTCAGGTGGAATGTGGTAGTCCCACACCAGGTTGGATTTTGAATCTTAATATGAGGCTATTTCTCCTTGTTACCTCATGAGTATTATACTAGTTTATATGTGGATTATATGGCTATTGTGTTCTTGGTATTTCTATTGTTATTATGCTGGTTATGAATATGTATTATGAATGTGGTTATGTATGGCTTCCATCATGTTTTTACTTGTATATGAATGAAAAATGTATCTATGGCCTAATGGATGAAACTACAGCTAAAGTGATAAGGAAACAATGCCTCATAAATGTGAATCTAAGATAAGTATAAGACCCCTATGCTTAGATATGTTGTTTACACCTGTAGATTACATATTCGTGATATATTTGATGAAATGCCTATCATGGCTAGTAGGGATCTAGTCAAGGTCTTATTCAAGTAATTGCATTAATACTATCATTTCCATGTTATCTTACTATTTTGAAGATGTCATTCAATTATGGGTAGTGACCTAGGCTTTGGGCCTGAAAAAGTGGCTCAAATATTGGGGACGTTGGCATCGCACTGTGCAAAATATTCCTTGGACGTCAGCTTGCAGGCCTGTGAGAGCATCCAAAGGTCCCTAGACACTAGCATGCGCATACCATGAGAGCATCCAGAGGTCAAGTGGTCCAAAATCTCAATGGGACCCAGGGGCTGGCTGGCAAAAAGGTTGGGTTGGTTCCTGAGGGTCCTAATGCTGATGTTGAATGTTTGTATGGTGTGTTTCCGTCAGTTCCACTTCCTTAACATGACTTAGGAGGTTGAATCATATCATGGTGGCCGCTCGTCGCATGTTTACCCTAGTTGGTTGGTTGTTGGGCTAGATGTGGGAGGAGGGTGTTACAGAGTGGTATCAAAGCATGGTTCACCCTCGGACTGGATGGGTTGTGTGTTGGTCATACATTCATGTTGGTTTCATATGTGTTCCTTATTCTTGTATTCCTTATGATTGTTGCATTTGCATAATTGTTGATCATGGTTGTAGTGATGTCACCATGTGAAGGTTGATGGTGTTGTTGTGGGATGTGTCATAATGAGTGTATGGCTATATATGCATTATCATGCATGTTGATGTCTATATGCATGTATTCTCATGGTTATAGTTATGCATGTATAGTAGGTCAAACATGCAATGTGAGGTCATTGCATGCAATTAGGTCATGATGATATTGGTATGTTATGATGCTAATGTGTCAGTTGAGATAGAGCAAGAGATGCAGATCATCAAAGTGAAGTTGCAGCATTAGACCTCAGGGCAAGAGCATGTCTTCATACAGGTTTGTATGTTGGGCATGCATGTATGTAGCTTAATGATTGTTATGTGTATGCCTTAATTATATTTATGTTATGGTTACATACATGATAGATGCTAGTTGATTAATGTAGTCATATGCACATGTGTCAGATAGTCTTGAATGATAGTAACCTGTGGTTGTATGCATTGCTATTTTTGTTTTATGTTAAATAACTTGATGATTATGTTATATGTTGTCGATGAGTATGTTATAAGTTAACTTGTTGCTATTATATGATAATTAGCTTGATGATTAGGTTATATGTTGTTGATGAATATGATATATAACTTGTTGTTGCTATATGAGAGTTAGCTTGATGATTAGGTTATATGTTGTTGATGAAAATGATATATAACTTGATGATTAGGGTTATTACATTAAGATCTTGATGTTATATGTATCATAGTAAGTTGGATTGGTCTATGCAAATGGTTAGGGTTATGACATTAAAGTATGAGTTAATATGTTGTGATATTATGTCATACTAATCTAGATTGACTGTGTATATGTGATTGCTATGCATGAATGACAATTGTTTATGAGTTTCTAATTTGAACATGTTAACTAGTTATTGTTATGGATTTCATGATCTTATTTATGATTGAGTTGATATTTTGTGAATTTATATCGTGCTAACTAGATTGATTATGCAGACAAGATAGCCTCCCCTGAGATACATTAAGGTATGATCTTGCTTATGTCGTCTACTTTGTGCTTGAATGTTTGATTATGATGTATATTTGGTGTTTGAGTGTTTGGTGTCTATTATGTCGTCTAGTTGATTTATTTAACATGGTATGTTTGCAAGTTGGTTGAATATTTTATGAATTGCATAATATGAGAGTGTGTTCCATTGATCTTGTTTTAAGATGATTGTACTAATACATATGTGTTGAGATAGTTCATATGTACTTGAGTGTAGTAGGTGATAGTTGTAGCATTATGTCTAATGATTATGAGTTGATTATGGATTATGACATGATTGTTAGTCTTGATAAGGGTTGATTCAAAATTGATAGATATGATTGTCTTGATATTTGGAACGTGTGGTTGACATGTGTGAAGAGTTGCAGGAAACATGCTTGGTGCTAGCATGACAAGGTAATAGTTGATGTGTTTATATAACTAGTAGTTGGGTGATGTGACAGCACATAGTAAGCCTCGATTCCAACAAAGTAAAAGGTAGAAGAAAGTAATTGGCCAAGAATTCATTTGGCTATGTTTGGAAACCCTAATTCCAAACGAATGAGTGCTTTGCATATAGGAAGTCTTCTTAACCTTGATTTTGTCTGACATTATGTGGATATGTGCTATAGTCATGAACATGTATTTGACAAATATATCAACTAGTTTCTAGTTATGGATGGATTCATCAAGGGAATTGAAGCCCCTTAAGAGATGGCATGGACGTGTTCAGTTGCAAGGCAATGTTCTTGACATAACATGGTAAGGTAACTAGTTTGTTGTTATGTTTATTTATCCACTGACAATTATGCATTCATGGCAATACGATGCAACGGATTGCATGAAAAGGGACTGCCATGAAAACTTAAAGAAGGCTCAGGTTGATCTTTCCTTTGGAAGCACTAGGAACCATGGGGGTTGAGTCATGGTGTCTATTGTTAGTATTGTGCTTTTGGTCTTTTGTGATTTGCTTGTGCTTGAGTTTTTAGTTTTGTTATGTCTAGTGTTATGTCTAGTGTATGATCATGCCACTTTGTTTGTGGTGTCGTATTGTTATTGGTTTTCATGGTTTTCTTCTTGTTTGTTTCTTGTGCTTGCCTTTTAATTTTTGAGTCTTGGAAATTGGTTGGGAAAGAGGAAATTTAGTGGAGCTCACAAAGAGCTTAATGAAATCTAGTAGGCAATGTAAGACTCAGATGAAGTCGATGCATGTATAGAAGAAGTTGAACGCAGGAGTATGACAACCCGTTGGACTGGTTCGATCGATTGGTGTAAATGGACGATGGCAGGACAGTCATTGGAAAGGTACTCAAGAAAGGGTAAGGTGAATGGATTTGAGGCGGCATATGCCTCGGCTATGTTGGGAATTGTTGTTCTCAATGTTGTGCTTGTTGTGAACAGGTAAAAGGAGTTCTCTTAACCTTGACCTTATGATATATGGTAATTATGTTATGATCATGATTATGTTGATGTTTATATATTTATACATGTATGCATGTATGTATGTTGTTCATTGACAGGGTCGTCTTAGATCATGTTTGTTTAATGCTAATTTATATATGTATATATGTGTGTATGTATGTTGTTGTCTCACATGATCATGATTACTTTATGCTAATGTGTATGTAGATGTATATATGTATCCATGTATCTATGTCGCTATCTGACAGGATTGTCGGGGATCACTCATGTGGAGGAATGATTGCTTATGTAGGTGAATGGCATGAAGAGGTTCCTGGTCTTATGAGGAATCAATTGGGAGGAGTAGCCCTGACAAATCTATGAGATCAGTATCATGTGGTTATATGTTGATATTATGTGATTATATTGTCTATATTATGGACAAGCTATACCAAGGGATACATCAGCAAAATGAAAGCAATATGATCTGTGACATGCTAGAATAAGCATGGATGGGAGAGAGACACTCGAAGAAAGGTTGCTTGGTAGAGACAATGTGGTTTTGGATGTGCAGTACTACTGTTGTGCATATGTTGTATATGTTGAACATGTTGCATCTGTGATGTTGTGTGCATGCGATGCTATGTATATATAGTGTGTGTGTCCATGTTGTTTATGCAATGTTATGTACGAGGCGTACAGATAAGGTTGTGTGAATATTTCACATGCAGTGATGGGTATATATAGTGCTATGTACTTGTTAGATATGCGGTGATGTGTGCATATGGTGTTGTGCGCATGTTGGATATGCACTGTTTTGTACAGATGATGTTATGTACATGTTGGATATGTAGTGCTATGTACATGTGGTGTTGCATGCATGTTGTACATATGTTGTTGTGTGCATGTTTGTACAAGTGGTGTTGTGTGCATGTGGTGTTGTGTACATGTTGTACAAGTGGCGTTCTGTGTGGGTGGTGTTGTGTACTTGTCGTGCATGTGATGTTGTGTACATGTGGTGGCATGTACATGTCGTGCATATGCTACTATGTACATGTGGTATTGTGTACACGTTGTATAGATGGTGTGATGTACATGTGATGTTGTGTACACGTTGTGCAGGTGGTGTCATGTACATGTTATGTTGTGTACACGTTGTGCAGGTGGTGTGGTGTACCGGTGGTACTATGTACATGTTGTACATGTGGTATTATGTGTATGTCATACATGTTGTGTTGTGTACATGCGATACTACATAAGTGCATTGTGTAGTTGTGGTATCGTGACATGTGTACTCGTTATGTTGTACTCGGTATGTGCACTCTATGTAATACATGTATTGTGTTGTGTGTCAGGTGTAGATGCATGTATTGCATGGTGTTGTATGTCATGTGTGGTTGTATATGTGTGATGCACACTAGGTGTATGTGCACATGGTTGAGGAGAAGGCACTGAGTGTTTTCAGGTGTGGCAACCGATTCGGTGTGCGTACAGAATAAGGACAAAGGTAGAAGTTAAGGGTTGATTAAAGGATAAGTATCACTATTTTATTTCAATTTTATTATGCATGTGATTTATGGTTCTAGTCTATGATTATTACAGGGGATCTATGATTCTGGTTTATGATGGTTACATGTGATTTATGATTTTGATCTATGATGGTTGTGTTTTGAGCTAACCTAATGTGATATGTTTATACATAACAATTGATCAAAGATGCTAGTTTGAATTGTTGTGACAGGAAGTAAACAAGATTACAAGTGTATCTTATTAATGAGCAACTGATGAGGTATGATGTGAATTTATTTCAAATTATTTTGAATCTAATGGAAGTTATGTGCTTTGTACAAGAAGCATGAAATGCTTGGTTGGGTGGTTGAAACTACCTACAATAATTAGCAACAACAACAAAAGAAATTGGAACAAGTAGCAGTATGTTGGTAAAGCACTTCAGGAGTAGGGCCATTGTGGGACATTGGTACCCAATAGTGTCCATTGATTTCCATAAGCATGTTATGACCGGTATGATGGTTTTGAGGCAGGTATATGCCTTGGTCATTTAACCTTCCAATGCGAGAAAGCCTTGCCAAGGGATGGATCGCCTGAGATAGGGGATATTGGGGAACTTGGAAGGTGAGTGACTACATGGAAGGGGGTGACTAGATTTCCCAAGAGACTATGTAGATGTCCCTTCCTAAATTATTTTGGAACATGATTAATTTCTATATTTTGGGGTCAATAGTGGAGGTGATGGGGCCCATTCGATTTTTATTAGGAAAATTTATTTTGCTGTGGTTAAATTACACATGGGGGCCACCCACACTAGGGAAACACGCACTTCCTAGTTCGGATTGCATGAAGGTGGTTAAGTTTTGCATGTAGGTGGTTAAGTGAGGGCCCAAGATGGAGGTAAAATTTGAGGGAAAAGTGCTCCATGAAATCTATATAAGGAAGGTAGCTCTCTTCATTTCATTCATCTTATTGGAGTATATCCATTTCTCTTTGGTTGCTCGATTTGCTTAGCCGAGTCAATAGCTATTTAGCATGAGTTCTTCAGGCGAAGAGCTCACCCTTTCTTCGGGGGAATTCGAGTGTCACCCTAGGAAGGTTTTCTTCATTTCTTCAGGAGGAGGATCACATTGTGATTTCCAGCAATAGCATTCCCTTCCAGGTTGTGCGTATTACTAGGGGATGCAGTGGAGAGGAGGTCGAGTTCATTGGTGGTGCTTAGCAGTGGAGATTTGACGTGAGATTTTTCGAATAGGAGGCTAGAGAGGATTTTTAGCATCTAGGAGAGTTTGGGAGCTGATTGAGCTTTTGGCTTGGCAATGTGACTTTCGTACTACCTGGGCTAGCGCAGAGGTAGTGTGTGGGAGCTCATTTGGTGGGTAGAGTATCAGTCCTTGAGGCTGAGCTTTGTCATGGAGGTTAGAGGAGATATTTGGAGTGGTGTTTTCTTCCATTTCAAAGCTTGGAGGAGGACTTTGTGGTCATTCCTTGCAAGCCGTATTTATGGAGTTGTTTGGAGGGCGTGGGCCATAGAAGAGGTCAAATTTGGGAGTTCAAAATATTGCCAAACCATTTCTGGCTTTTTCTGGGTTTTGACAAGGATCCCAGATATAAAGTTTTAGAATTTTTTGAGCACCAAAAGTGGGGTTTTCAGCCATATATTTGCAGCAGACAATGTAGAATTGCTGGGGATTGCACAGTGCCTTTGGGGGTCGATTTTGGGAGGTGAAAATCAGGCCAAACCATTTCTGGGTTTTTGTGGGTTTTGGCTAAGGAGTTTGTGGTTGAACTTTCAACACTTTTTGAGCATCTAAGGTGGGGTTTTTCTACAGATCCTTTCCAACTAACAATTGTAGTTACTAGGAGACAACACAAAGCATTAGAGGAGCAGTTCTTTCCAACATTGAGATTACTATTTAACACCTAAGTTCTGTCAAGCTTGCCCTTGAGGCAAGCCCAGGTGCATTTTCCACACTATTGTACTTGCTCCACTTTATTAATAAAATGGCTCAGTTAGTTCACATTTTTGTTGTGTATTGAGCATTTGTTTTTCATTTAATTTTTCTATGTATGAATCACATTTTCTTTTCTATATCACTGTCTATTCCAAATTTTTTGTATTTGGGACATTACAGGGGATGTTGGGGAACTTGGAAGGTGAGTGACTGCACGGAAGGGGGTGACCAGATTGCCCAAGGGACAGTGTAGCAGAGAAGGGAAGGTTTCCTATTTTGGTCATTAGCATTGCTAGATGGAATCATATGCACATTGGGTGTGCGCCCTGGAACAATGAGTCAGTAACTGTTCGTTGCGAGGAATGTGGCACAGGATTGTAGCGCTAGACATTGGATGCAGACTTTGACTTTTGCAGTGGATTTTGGACTTCTTGGGAAGGAGATGAATCCTGGTACTACTTTGAGGGTGGAGGTGTGAGCCTATGGATTCCCTTGTTGTGGATGCAGGCATCATATCCTTTTATTTGTTGGTTGAGAAAATGTGCATATGTGTATATTATCGTAAATATTGTATCGAGCTGGTATGTAAAGCTCCATAGACAGTATGGTTATTTGTTGGTTGAAGAAAATGTGCTTAAGTATATGTGATTTTTATTATAAATACCATAATGAGATGTGTTATAAATCTCCAATAAATGGTATGTTTTTCATGTTTTAGCAGACGATCATTGTAAATATTGCAACAAGATATGTTATAAAGCTCCATGGACAATATGTTTTGTTTTTAGTGGTCTTGCTGGTTATAGGTGCCATTAAACACCGAGGACGGTGTTTCCCAAGGGGGAGGGTTTTGTAACAACCTTGGTTAAAAATCCATGTAAAATATGCAAGACCACGGTCATGGGACATGTATTCCAAGCTAAATGGTGGGCAAAAAATCCTAGTGGGTGTTCATTCTGTGTATTATGGCTAAGGAAATTAGCAAAGGCTTTGGAAAGACATGATGCATTAATTGGCATATTATTTATGAAATAAAGGAAATTGGCAGAAAAGGAAGGTGAAAGGTCACAGGTTGCATGTGAGGAGGAAAATGAAGGAAAGTAATGGGAAATGAAAAAAAATAGAGGCCTCATTAATAAAAAGGCTTTTGAGGATTAGTGGCCAGAATTAGTCAATGTAAGCTTGGACAGTTCAGTTTTGGAGCTCTCTCTCTATTCTCTCTCTCACACTCTTGGATACTTAGAGTTTTCTTGGAGAATTCTTGGAGGGTGTGGCATACTTCGATTTTTAGAGCAAGAAGGCAAAGGAAGAGCAGGAAAGTGCAAGAGGACATCAAGATCAACAACTACAGTGGGATTTTCTTGCAGGTACCGTATTGAATGTATGTTTTTCTCACTAGTTTTGGCATGCATGGAATATGCATGTGGTTTCTTGGTTATGATTTGTCATGGGCATGGGGGATTTATTGGATTGACAGTGGATTTTCCTAGCCTTTCCATTTCCTAGATAGCCATGGAGATTGTTGGTTTATTTCCTTGTTTTGTTTTGGTTGGTTCTCATGTTTCCTTAGCTTGGGTTTAGTTATTAGTTCATGGAAGCCCTGGTTGGACAAACACTCTAGAAGCCCTGTAACAGCTTGGGTTGAGTTACTAGTCCTGGAAGCCTTGGTTGGACAAACGCTCTAGAAGCCCATGGTGGCTTCAGTTACTAATCATGGAAGCCTTGGTTGGAAAAACACTCTGGAAGCCCGACGACAACTATGGGTTAAGTTACTAATCCTGGAAGCCTTGGTTGGAACAAATGCTCTGGAAGCCCTGGAAGGCTTGGATGGAAACCGATTTAATGAAGGTCTTGTGATGTTCAAGCGTGAGGTGGAATCATTGTTTGATGGGTTGAGGTGGTTTGGCCTCTAGAAGCCCTAGATGGTTTTGATTAGTGTGTTTTATGAGATCCCACATTCATGCTTGGAATATGGCATGGGGGTGAATGACTGAAGAGAGAATTGGCTTAGCCATTGTACGATCGGGAAGAACGTGGTAGTCCCATACTAGGTTGGATCTTGCATCATTAATATGAGGTTATTTCTCATTTTTATCTCATGAGTATTATACTGGTTTATATGTGTATTCTATGGCTATTGTATCCTTGGTATTTCTGTTATTATTATGTTGGTTATGAATATGTATTATGATTGTGGCTATGTATGGCTTCCATCATGTTTTTACTTGTATATGAATGAACAATGTATCTATGGCGTAATGTATGAAATTGCAGCTAAAATGATAAGGAAACAATGCCTCATAGCGAATTTCAAATAAGTATAAGAGCCTTATGCTTAGATTTGTTATTTACACCTGTAGATTACATATTTATGATATGTTTGATAAAATGCCTGTCATGGCTAGTAGGGGTCCATTCAAGGTCTTATTCAAGTAATTTCATTAGTACTGTTATTTCCATGTTATCTTATTATTCTGAAGATGTCATTTAATTTTGGGCAGTGACCTGGACTCTGGGCCTGGAAAAGTGGCTCAAATTCCGGGAACGCTATCATAGCATTGTACAAAATAATCTCTGGACACTGGCTTGCAGGAATGTGAGAGCATCTGGAGGTCTGTGGACGCTGGCATGCCCATAGCATGAGAGTGTTTAGAGGTCAAGTGGTCCAAAATCTTAGTGGGACCTAGGGGCTGGCTGGCAGAAAGGTTGGGTTAGTTCCTGAGGGTCCTAATGTTGATGTTGAATGTCTGTATGGTGTGTTTTAATTGGTTCCACTTTCTTAATGTGACTTAGGAGGTCGAATCATATCATAATGGCCTCTCGTCGCATGTTTAACCTGGTTGGATGGTTGCTTGGGTAGATGTGGGAGGAGGGTGTTGCATTAGAGCTTTGGGATTGGGCGGGACCCACACATGTTTAGAAAGGATCATACATTATAATACATAAATGGGGATTCTTGTTGTGTTTGATAATATGAATACATATCATCCATACCACATATGGTGAGTGGGGTTGAGTCATTTGATTCTCACGTCACATGGTGAACAATCATCCGAGCAAGAATGCAAGTGTACACTTGTAGACATGCCCCATCGCTTCTTGCCTTGGTTGGTGGGCTATTCTAGTTTGAAATTTGAATTACATTGAGCGGCCATGATGCCTTTGAAGACTTGGTTTAAAATTCTATTTGTTTGCTTTTAACTATAATTGAGAGTTGTGTTCTCGCCTTTATTTAGCGAACGAGCAAATAATAACTTCTTTGTGGCTATACCCCAGTGCACTCACTGCCATGGAACTCGCTCAGAGAGTGTGAAGTTCTAAAAATGGAGTTAGTGGAAATCATAAGTGTAATGACAGATGTCACGAGAATAGAGCTAGAGCTATTATATAGGTTTCACGAGCTAGTAAAAATGGTAGACGAAATTGCCAGGTTAACAAATTCAAAAGAAAGGCCTATCAGCCTAAATATAAACATGATCTTATCATTCAAATGATGAAGCTTAAAATACATAAAAATAGAAATTATTAATACTTTGGCTAAAATATTTATGATAAAGTAATTAAAGTAAAACTTGGGCTAAATACAATGTTGTTCCAGTCACTCGTATTATAATATGCAGTGAGAAAGTAGTTCAAATTGTTGGAATTAAACACAAAATGTCAAAATGGTTTATAAATATATATAATATATATATATAATATATATATATAATATATATATATATAATATATATTAGATATATATATATTATATATATATATATATATATATAGTTTACTAGAAAATATATAAATAAATATGTAATAAAATAAATATTCAATGATAAACCTGGAAAATATAATTATTGCTGGAGACCTCAATCTCACTCTTCACTCGTCTGGAAAAGGGGAGGCAGCGCAGTCTGAGATCCGGCAAGGGAATGGGCGGAGGATATTATGCAGGACTGGGACTTTCTGGATATTAAACCTTCTTCTGGTAAGTACTCTTGGTCTAACAAAAGAGTGGGCCCTGGTCATATTGTTGCCAGATTAGATAGATTTTTCATTCAAAGCTCCTATATGTTACTAGGTTTAGAACCCAGAATGCACATTCTTGCTAGTAGCATCTCAGACCATAAGCCCTTAAAGCTAGAGCTCCTAGCCCATCTTGATCTGGGTCCTATTCCCTTTAGATTTAGTCCCCTCTAGGTCAAGGAGCCAGACTTCATGCAAACAGTCAAGGATTGTTGGAGTCAGCCTGTCAAAGGATCTCCTTTCTTTATCTGGGAGGAAAAGCTTAGAAGGGTAAAATGAGTTCTAAAATGATGGGTCAAAACCCTGTCCAACCCTGATACAGAAAGAAAAGCCATTAAAGCCTTTCTTTCCTCTCATCAAACTCATATGGAGAACTCTATAGTCACAGAGGACTTGTTAGATCAAGAGGCTCATCTGCAACAGTGCTTTCATAAGGCCTGCTTAGCTAAAGAAGAATACTAGAGATTAATATCTCGAAACCTCTGGCTCAAAGTAGGGAACAGGAACACTTCTTTTTTCCACAAACAAGCCCAGGCCAGGAAATGCTTCAACACTATTTCTGAGATTAAGGAGGATAACGACACGCACAAGGATTTTGAAGACATTAAGAAAGCAGCCTTTTCTCACTTTCAAAACTTGTATAGTGAAGATAAGGATCCACACCAATACTCAGATCTGTTAGACATTATTCCTTCTGCAATTTCTACTCATATGAACGATATCCTTGAGGCCAAAGTCACTAAAGATGAAGTTAAAAAGGCCCTTTTTGATATGGATCCGGATAAGGCCCCTGGGCCGGATGGCTTCTCTGCCAGGTTTCTCCAAGTTTGTTGGCTGATTGTTGAAAAGGATCTCCTCAAAATGGTTCAAAAGTCTCAAAATACTCAGAAAATAGTAGGCAGCATAAACTCCGCTTTCTTAGCCCTCATTCCCAAGGAAAAAGGTGCCAACAACTTTAGCAAATTCCGTCTGATTTCCTTATGCAATACTGGGTACAAGTTAATCACCAAAGTAATTGCAAATCGACTGAAGCTCATTCTTCCCAAAATAATTCTGGAGAATCAAGGAGGCTTCATCCAAGGAAGGCAGATTGTGGATAACTTCACCCTTGTTCAAGAGGCAATTCATTCAAGTCTTCTTCGAAAATAACAAGGTATGGTGATTAAACTCGATTTAGCAAATGCCTTTGATCGAGTAAATCATAGCTTTCTTTTAAAAGTCATGAGCAAGTTTGGTTTTGGAGCAAACTTCATTAAATGGATCTGGGCTTGCATCTCGGAACCATGGATTGCTCCTCTTGTAAATGGAAGAGCCACTGATTTTTTCAAAGCTTCGAGAGGGCTTAGGCAGGGGTGTCCTCTTTCCTGTCTGCTATTTGTCATCCAAGCCTCTGTTCTCAGCTTCCTATTAGACAAAAAGATGTAAGATCAAGATATTAATGGACCATGTATTGCAAGAGGGGTCAAAAACATAAATCACGCCTTATTTGCGGATGACACTCTACTTTTGGGTACTGCCTCTCTTTCCTCTGCCTCTAAATTTAAAGCATTTTTGGATGAATTCAGTGAGGCCTCACGCAGCGTTGTAAATAAGAACAAATGTCACATCTTCAGCTGGAACACTTCGCCCAGATTGCTCTCCGCTATTTCTAGATGTTTGGGTTTTGCAGCCTCCTCTTCTTGGACTTCTTTCAAATACTTGGGCCTTCATGTTTTTCATAAGAGACCTGCAAGCAAAGACTGGCTCCCTCAGCTTGAAAAATTCAAGACTAGGATCCAAGCCTGGGGTTACTCCTAGCTCAACATTGCTGGCAAATCTGTCCTAATTAAATCTGTGCTCACCAGCCTCCCTCTATTTTAATATGTTGGGCTTCTTGCTCCGGCAATCATATTAAAAAAAATGGAAGAGTTCATGCAGAGGTTCTTTTGGAAGGGAGGAAAACAGAATGAAAACAAGATTCCCCTTATCAGTTGGGAAACCATCTCCAAGCCACTGTGGGAGGGTGGTTTGAATTTCAAAAACCTCTATCAGCAAAATGTGGTTATGGCAGCTAAGATTATCTGGAGGATCATTGCGCCCAAGCCTGGCTTGGCCCAATTGGCTCTCTGGAACAAGTATTTTAGAGGTCCTCGTTCTAGCTATTTAGACAATGTGATTCATTTGCCTAACTCATCTTTCCTTAAACTGTATGTTAGAGCTGCTCCTTTAATCAATGCACACTCCTACTGGATCCCAGGAAATGGCAAAAAGATCAACATTTGGACTGATAAAACCATGAATATGAACCCAATTGAAGACAAAGCCTCCATTAGAGCGCTGCAATGCTAGATGGATAGAGAGGGGTTGTGTTCGTTGTGGGATATTTCTCTTTGGAGCGATTATGTTTGGGCAGGTTGGAAACATATTGAGGTGCCGACTCATCTGACCAGCGAATGGTCCACTCTGCTTGACCTCCTTCATGGCTTGGCACCCACGCACATGAGGAAAAGAGATTTGAAAGGCTGGGGGCCGAATGCCAGAGGCTACGCTGTCTCCATGGGATATGCCAAGCTGAATGAGAGGCCATACGTCCCCCCCGATCCAGCACCTTGGCAAGGTGTCTAGCGTTTTCCTTCATGGCCCAAAGTCGACTTCTTTGCTTGGCTTCTTTGCCATGGAAAAATCCTAACGTATGACATATTGCAAAGGAAAGGGTTCTACGGTCCCTCCATCTGCTCGTTTTGCAACGAAAATGCAGAGACAACAGTCCATTTAATCCTTGAATATAACTTCTCTAAGCAAATCTGGTTCTCCTTTATTCACAATTTGGATCCCAACTTTTTGCTTCCTTGTTCCACTGCTGATATTTTTTCTAATTGGGCAATCAGATATCCTGGCCCACCTCCTAAAAATCAGATAATCAAATCTGCATGGGCTGTCCTCCCAAAGGTTATTTGTTAGCAGATATGGCTAGAACGAAACAGAAGAATTTTCAGAAATACTAATCAGAATCATAAGGAATTAGAAATCAAGATCAAATGTCATTTAAAGGAGTGCTTGACTGATATAAAAGATGATTCTAATCTCGGCCAATAGGACATTGCTTGGGGATCATTCCTTGACTTGCAATTTCAATCAGTAGTTAGAAACATCCCTCCTCTTAAAGACTGGCAAATAGGGAAATTTGAAACTGACTTTCAAGACTAGCTCAAATCGCAGTCAAGGCACTCTCTCTTTTTTGATGGGGCAGCAAAGGGCAATCCGGGCAAAGCTGGTGCAGGAGGTGTTGTTGTAAATCTAATTGGGGAAAAAATTCATTCCTTTGCTTGGGGGCTTGGACATTCATCCAGTATTCAAGTTGAGGCTTTGGCCCTCTTTCAAGGCGTCAAGATCCTCAAAGATTTAAATATAAGTGAAGCTAATGTTATAGGTGACTCCCAGATCATTATAAACGCAATGGTTTCCAACTCCCCAGCTTTGGATCTTAAACTAGCAAGGCTGATATCCAGAATTGAGGGCTTGGAAAACGCTTTTCAGAAGTTGAATTACTACCATGTGCTGAGAACTCATAATAAGGAGGTGGACATTGAAGCCAACAAAGATGCCCTCCTCTCTACCGTGGTCAAGATGAAAGACGAAGAAGAATCATGGGAACCCATCCCATAAGCTGATTATTGCCATGTTTTACTGCTTGCTCTTAAATAAATTTGTTTGTATCTTCAAGTGGGGAAAAATCTCTAAAATCGAATCTATAGATTCCTTATCAAGGAAGAAGTCTTCAAGCTTCAACTGCATTCTCATTCTTAGCAGTGAGATGCAACAGGATATAGACATCCTCAATGTAATCAAATTTTCGACATTCAGGCCAAGATGAATATAAATACTCCATAATCGTTTCTGTAAAAATAAATATTCAATAGTTTCACCTAAAAACCATTATGGTAAATGTAATGAAATTACTCATTGCTTTTCATGGTTTAGTAAAAAGTAAATAACCGTTGTCATGCTCTTCACACCTTCTCGCAGTTACTATTTCTTCTCTTTTGAATTAAATGTACTCCACACTGAAACCTTTTGAATTTTGACTTGTACCCAATGTAATATATTTCCATGTATATGCTAAAATGATGATGTCATTGCTTAGAAATGGAACCAGCGTAATGCTTTGGTATTTTTTGGCTGAATATTGTAAACAAACCAACAAATAATAACTTATTTGTGGTTATACCCCAGCGAACTCACCGCCATGGAACTCATTCACAAGATGTGAAGTTTCGAAAATGGAGTTAGAGGAAATCATTGGTGTAACCATAGATGTCATGAGAATGAGTTATTGTACATGTGTCATGAGCTAGTAAAAATGGTAGATGAAATTGTGAGGTTAACAGATTCAAAAGAAAGGTCTATAAGCTTAAATATCTATTATAAAAAATTACAATGTCTAATATATTAAAAGAAAAAATTTAGTTACACAAACTGTGAGTGAAAAATAGTTTTAATTTTTTTTAATAATTTTAAATTATGATTCAAATTGTAAAGACAAAAGAGAATCTTATTTATTGTCGTGTTGACTTCATTTTATTTTATTTTTTTTCACATCATGATTTAAAAGTGAATTGTGAAAATATATAATATAGGTAAGGTTTATTAAGAAAAATAATTTAACCAAGTCCGTTCAATAATAAAAATTAGCAAGGGAAAAACATGAAGAAAATCATCAAGGGAGAAATCATTGTAATAAAAAAAATAATTTTTGTAAAAAAACTAATTATAACAAGCAACACTATCTATTTAACTTCCAAACTTACTACTCATCTAAAAATTCAACAAGAAATAAATATTCTAATGGCAGAACATTCCTATGTTTGAAAAAAATTAAATTGATATGAAGTATCTTGTGTCATCTTAATCGTGTGACTAAGAATTCAAATGTAATAAATATGTCTAGTATATTAAAATAAAAAAATTAGTTACACAAGTGCTTAAGTGTGAATGCAAAAAATTCCTAAAATTTATTTTTTATTTTATATTTTTAAATAATGATTAAAATTGTGAAGAAAAAAGAGAAAATCTTATTTATTGTAGTGTTGAATTAGATTTTATTATTTATACTGCATCATGATTTAAAATTGAATTGTGAAAATATATAATATAGGTAAGGTTTATTGAGGAAAATGATTGAACCAAGTCCATTTAATAACAAAAATGAGTTAGGGAAAAAATTAAAGAAAATCAACAAGGATAAATCAATGTAATATGCAAGTTGTTGCTTTTATTTTTTAAATTGGTCATGGTTAGTAAAAGCTTGAAACATAATGGCAGCAAATTATTATTTTTTGAAAAGAAAATGTTAATTATGGAAAAATCCGTAAATTTGGATTTATTTATTTTTTTTAAATAATTTATGAGGACACTTGGCAATTAGAGATTTTTTTTTAAATAATTTTTACTTATGAAATTTTGATTTTAAACCACATAAAATTAGTTATCCACCAATCAAAAATTAGAAATTCAAATTTTAAAAATTCAAAAAATAATTTTAGTTTCTAAAATATAAGTTGAATATTTAATTTTACAAAAACTTGAATAAACTTTGGAAATAGTTTCTAAAAGAATTGCAAATTAATTAAGAGTCAAAGCATTTGAACCAAACTGATTACAATATACTTATTTTTAAAAAAAAATATTTTAAATATCTTTGATAAAAAATTATTTCAAAATTATATTTCCATAAGAATTTTTATAATACAATGTTGTTCATGATGATGATTAATGTCTATTAAGACTAATATGGTTTATCCGACCTTAAGAAAGTAAGAGATTAACTAAGACTCTTTCATTTTTTATTTCTATGATCAAAAAGAAGGGAGAGAAGCATCCTAAGATCGTTATAGTTTTGTTGACTTAATAGGTCAAGAATGTTGGTAGTATGGAAAATGTTTTGAAAAGAACAAATGTGAGTCATAGTCAGGCAATCCAAGCGAAAGTGTTTATAATCTTCAACTCTCTTAGCATCGCAAAGGGGGGAGATTCTATTATCTTGAGGTGTTTTAGGAATAGACCAACACTCGGTTTCACTTCAAAGCTCATTAGAATTTGTTCTTATCTTTACAATGCTCATTTTCTTCTTAGCATTGGCAACACAAAAATATAATTATAGTTAGCAAGAGTGGCATTAATTACCTCCTTATAATACCTTAGCTTCATTTTTCCCTCTAGATCTTTATCATCTCGCAACTTATCCTTAAATTTGGAAATAATAATGTTCTTAATATTATCCTTATTTTCCAAGATTATCTCTTCCTTTATCCCCCAATGGTCGAGCGAGCATTGAGCATCCTTATGCCAACCTCACTTGAGTCAGATGGGGTGTTTTTGGCAAGAGTTATAAGCAATTTTGGGGAACTTCTTGGCTTCCATGTTGTAAAACTTCTTATACATCAAATACCTAAATATAGTCATGCTTTCAATAGGGGAAATGCTAGCTTCAATCAAGGGAATAGGGTAGGGAGTATTTCCTTTAATCTTGAGGTTGTAAGTTATAAATTGTTTTTGGATCAGCTCATTCTTCCTCCACGATTCTCTAAAATATCAGTCGACTTACAATTGTTTTCATGATCATAGTAAGCTTTCCAGCCTCCTAAACTCCTTTTCTTAATGCTACAGTACCCATTGAGCTCGTTGTCCCTTAAGAAACCAATTTCTTAGCTATGTAGAAATTGTGCTTAAGACATTAATGTTTATTATTCTTGTCACTTATTTGTATGATGTATCCTCAAGTGAAGGAAGTGAAGGGCCCGACTTTTAACCCTTAATACTTAGCTGATATGAAAGTCTCATAATGCCATATGATTATTGTATATAAATGTTGAGTGAAGAATGCTTTGATAAGTTAGTGACAATATGTTGTTTTTCACAGAAACTATTATCTGTAACGCTTTGAGAAGTTAGAGACAGTATGTTGTTTTTTCACAGAAACTATTATCTGTAACTTAGAAGAAATGTAGAAGTAAGAACTTTAAGTACAAGAGCGCTCTTTTAAGGAATTTTAACTTCATTCACATAAGTAAACAAAGACCTGCAACTTCATTATCATGCTTAAATAAAGGAAGACACATGATGACACATAATAGAGAAATTACGAAATCATACCCAACAATCTGTGGAAAACTCCTGATTCTTTCATTAATCATCAATTTTATCAAGAATACAACAACATAGCCTCCAAGCTCTTCAAAATTCGGACCCTTTTTCTATAATTTTGCCTCTTCTTATACATCATGGGATTGTTAGTAACCACCAAAACTGTCAAACTGCTTAACTATCTCCTAACTGTCGAAAGTAACAGTCATTATAGAACATTACATTGGAAGGTAAAAGACACCTCATTCTTCTCAAGAAAACAAAATAACAAGAAATAACATAAATTAGAATATGACTGGTGATGGCTGCTCGTTGTTCGAATATATGACTTGAGTATGTGGTCCTGTATTCTGCAAACTGTAATCTTGTAGATGTCCAGATGACAGCTAAACTACTTTAATGCAGCAAAGCTGCACCTTTACAAAATTATGTGCGTAGACTTGTGGGTTATGGCCCCATGTATATATTGGAAGTGTTCTGATTGGCAGAAACACAAAGAAATCCTTATGGCTCACGTATAGATTGGAAACATTCTAATTAGTAGAATCACAAAGAAACCTGACCAATCACTGTTGATTTGTCCTTAAACGCTTATGGCCGGAACCAAAAAAAAAATAAACTCCAATTCATAACATGTCGGGTCCGCCTTTTCCACAAACCTTTACCTTCCCCACGGAAATGAAAGGAAACAAAACTGCAGTTCATAGACTTCTCGGGTCCGAAATTTATAATAAAACCCATGCACTTTTTGATGCAATATCCATCGAATCTTGTCCCTTCTTGATGAGCGGCTGTGATCGATCTGGACTTCAACAGATTAAATCACATTCCATAAACCATTGCGTCCGTTTTCTAGATTAAACTTCATCCTTGTTAACCACGCGATTACTATTAAATCTAAATTCTTCAAGCGAACAACCCTAATTAACTGAGGTTTCAACTTGGTTTTATAATTTCTCGTGTCCGATTTTGGAGTCATCCTCCATGCTTGTTAGCATGCGATTACCGTTAGATTTGTTCCCTGTCAATCGAACGACTCAGATCTTCTCCTGGGTTTCTCACGTTCAAAAGCTATCAATAATATAAAATAAATCACTTCTTTCGGATTTCCACATTTTTCTTTTAATTCCGTTAGAACATAATATTTGATTTTTTTTTTTTTGCGATAAAACTGAAAATAAAATTAAAATGAAAATGGATGCTACAACATCTAGCTCCACTTGGGGATAGTTCTTTTGCCACATAAGCACTAAGAACCGCATATCAGTGCCTTCACCTCGGGCATGGAGTCACATATTGCTTAGCTAATTTAAATTCTATGGAATTTGTACAATGAATTCACTCCAATATCTACAATGACAGGATGCTTGTGCTTCAGAATTGAAAATAATGTTTGAGGTACTGCCCATTGATAGGTAGCTGTAAAGTTTCACCATCAAGATTCTCCAGGAAGAATGTATTATTTTCCCTTGCTTCTCTAATTCTAAATGGGCCATACCAGAGAGGATCAAACTTCCCATGTTTGCCCTTATCTTCTCTTCTAATATCCCACCTTAATACCAGGTCTCCAACTTTAAAATCAATTTCCTTGTCCTTTTTGTCAAAAATACCCTTCATCTTTGATTGATACATAATCAAATTATCTCTTACCTTATCCCTGCTTTCACTCAACTCCACTACCTTATGCATTCTTCTTATCAGAGCAATGGGCTCTTATTTTGCCTCCTAAATCATTGCAATCACAGGCTTCACAAGCTGACTAGGGAACAGAGCTTGAGTTACATACACTAACTCAAAAGGTGATTTTCCTGTAGACCTTCTTGTAGTCACTCGAACAACCCATAGAGAAAACTTTAACTTTGAATCCCAGTCTTTTTGATTCTCTGTAATAGTTTTCTTAATAATTCTCATCAATGTTTTTTTAGTGGATTCGGCCAGTCCATTTCCCTGTGGATGATAAGTTGTTGAATGAGATAAAATAACATTATACTTCTGAAAAAAAAGAAACAAAATTACTTGAACTGAACACTTGAGCATTGTCTGTTATGATTTTGACAGGGCATCCAAATCTGCTAAAAATATTTTCCTCATAAAACTTCATCACCACATGGTCATTTTCCCTTTTAGTAGGTATAGCTTCTACCCACTTGGTAAAATAATCAGTAGCTGTAAGAACCCACTTGTGTTGTCCACTTGAAGGTGGGCTAATTTCTCCAGCAAAGTCTAGTCCCCATTGCCTGAATGGTTCTTCTATGAAGACTGGGATCAAAGGCAAGGGAGTTAACCTTTTCTTCTCAGCAAAAAGCTGACACTTCTAACACCTTTTGACAAACTTGTATATATCACCAAATACGGTGGGCCAATAAAACCCTGCCTAGAGGATTTTATGTGCAGTAGCTTTCCAATTATAATGTCCACTACATAACTTCTCATGATAATCTTTAATGGTTTCTGTAGACTCATCCTCTGTCAAACATAACAATAAAATTTCCACAGGATCCTTCCAATACAATCTGCCCTCTACAATCACATATGGTCAGGCTTTGATTTTTAATGCTCTACATCTTGTTCTATCCAAAGATTGAGGAAAAGAGAGAAAACATATAATGAACTATGTGCTTGTACCATTCTGAACATAAAAATTTATATCGGATCTTCATACCTAGGCTTGATTTTTCTTCACCTTCTTCAATTATTTCCTCATTCACAGGTGTTAGCAAGTTGATTCCTACTGCCTGAAAATTTGACTCTGTCAACATCTTTGTCAATCCCTACCCTTTCACCAACTTTGTGCGCTTTATGTCCAAGTCATACTCTTGAATCTTGGCTATCAATTTTCCTCTTTTGTCTTCCACATCACTCTGGACTAAGATATCCTTTACTGCAACATTTGGCACATAAGCAATGATCTGTGACTGCAGCACATAAGTCCTGAAGGCCTTTAGGGATTTTACCAAAGCATATACATATTTTTCAAGAATATTGTACTTTAGTTCAACATCTCTGAGAATCTTGCTAAAGAAAGCAACTGGCTGCTCCTTTTCTTCATCATTTTTCTGTAACAAAACAACAACTATTGAATTAAGTGATGCAAATGAAAAAAATTGAAAAGGCTTTTGATAATCAGGGCTAATTAAAACTGGAGCTACTTGTAATGCTTCTTTAATCTTGGAGAATGACTCTCTGGCTTCCTTGGTCCAATGTACTTCATTTTCTTTCTTCAAAATATTGGTAATCTGTTTTACAATTTCAGTATAATTGGACACAAACCTCCTTAAAATTTTTATTTTTCCCAGAAATTTTAGAATGTCTTTCTTACTCCTAGGCAGGGGTATTTTCTGCACAGCTTGCACCGTTGTTGGATCTATCTTAACTCCATCTCTAGAAACAATGTGCCCCAGTATTTTTCATTCTTCTAAAGCAAAAATAGACTTCTTAGGATTCAAAGCCCAAATTTTCTACATTTCTCAAAAGTCTTTTTAAGATGGTCCAGATGCTCCTCATCAGACTTAGAGAAAACAGTGATGTCATCCAAGTATATCACTACAAACTTATCACCTACAAATGCAATGTCCATTGCCCTCTGAAATGTTGCACCTGCATTCATCAACCCAAAAGGCATTCGAGCATACATAAATGTTCCCCAAGGAGTTGTGAATGCAATCTTTTTCTGATCTTCTTTATCAGCAACCACCTGGTTATACCCAAAGAACCCATCCAGCATGGACATTCTAAATGATCCAGTTACCTTCTGCAACACATGATCCATTTTAGGTAATAGATAGTTATATTTTAAGGAATCCCTATTTAGATTTCTAAAATCCACACATAATCTTATTTCTCCATTTTTCTTCCTTATAGGTACTAGATTGGCCACCCAGTCATAGTACTGGAGTGGAACTATTATCTTGGCATCAAATAGTGTTTTGACTTCTTTCTCAATCAATGGTAAAAGCAAAGGGTTTATCTACCTGAGTTTCTGCTTAAATGGTTCAATCCCTTCTTTCAAGGGAATCTTGTGCTGAATAATACTTACATCATATGTTTTGAGATCCTCATAGGACCAAGCAAAAACATCAATATAGTTCCTGAAAAGCTCAATATATATCTCCTTATAATTAAGTGGAACTCCATTAAATAGTTTGACTAGCTTGGGATCCTTCTGGGTTCCAATATTGTGATCTTGGATCTGCTCATTCTATGGAATTTTCTCTGAACTAACAGCTACATCATTGGAGTTAAAAAGTCTTTCAAGAGGGACAAGCCCCCTTGGCAAAATATTATCTTTCAATTGAATAATTTTTTTATTAACTATGGAATTTTTCAAACCACTTACTTCTGCACCTTCTGTTGTTTCATCTTCATCCTGATCAATCTCAGTGCCTTGAAAATATTCAATCATAATCAAGAATTCCTTAATCTGCTGATCATCCTCAAAAATCTACTAGTGTTTTATATTATCCGGAACAGAAGTCCTTTGCCTTATTTCAACCTCATATCTTAGCTTTGGATTTATAGGAGGCCTAAAAGTACTAGCAGCCACAACCAAAGAATCTGCTAATCCATTTCCATCTCTTGGAATGAACTGTATGTTAAAAGTCTTAAAGAAGTTCTCAACTAAATCCCACAATTCATTTCTGTATGCCCTAATCCTAGGGTGTTTTGTTTGACAATGGTTCTTTATTTGCTTTATAATCAACTTTGAATCTCCAAAAATAGAAATTGATTGGACTCCCATTTGTTTTGCTATTTGTAGAGCAATGATCAAGGATTCATATTCTGCCACATTATTAGTCGCTTTGAACTCCAATTTAAAATAAAAATGGATCATATTACCTCCCGATGTAATTAAAAGGAAACCAACACCTGTTCCTTCTTTAGAATAAGCTCCATCAAAGAATCACTTCCACACCCCTTCTGTTTATAGCTCTGTATTTACACTGGTTTAAGTAAGTTGCCTTTGGTTATCTTCAACCAACTCTTCATTGTCATGCATCATGAAGCAAGAAAAGTCATCTTTCTCTTGGCTATATACAGGTGAATTACTTGCTTCGTTCTTTGTGATTGTTTTTACAAATCTTATTTCTCTATACAATCTTCTTTCTTCTCCACCAAAAATTGGTATGATAGCATAAGTAAATCCAATTTCAAAACACCACCCAATTTAGCCCCCCATGACCTAGATAGAAACATTCCAAACCTAGCAGGTATATCTGCTACCACTACATCCATTACCAAGCTTCTAGTTGGGATCTGGGCTAGTGACACCACCATATCTTTAATGACCCCCAAACACTTGACTCTATTTGAGTCAAAAGAATACAGGTCTATGTAAGGTTTAGTAACTTGTAGGTTTAGTTGTTTCACCACTGATAGTGGCATAAGGTTATGTGAAGCTCCTGAATCAAACATGCAATTATGCAAGAGGAAATCATGAATTAATAAAGAAATGTAGAAAGGAGATATCGAATAATCTACCTCCTCCACATGTGGACCACAAACCACTACTGGTTTATCTTCTTGTAGATTCAAAGTGTCATTTATATTCACATTCTGATATTGATTGATAAACTCACCAATCTCTCTTTGGTAAACTGGTGTTTTGACCAACTCTGTGAGGGGCACCTAAATTCTGATTTTTTCTAACTCTTTAGTACGACTAAACACCTGAACCTGTTTAGTATTCCTTTCATTTTCATCTTCACTTTTCTTCATCACTGAAATCTCCTGTGGAATGGAAACAATTCTTTCTAAAGGAATTTTGTCACTTTTATCTTGAGAAGACTCACCTTAAAGTATTTGAGTCTTGCTATTTTTATTCTGTTGTTGCTTTCCTTTATTTAATTGTTTTGCAGACTGTGGTTCTTGTGGAGTTGCCTTTTGTAGGGGAGCTAGAACTTGCTGCTCACCTTCATTTTCTTGAATTCTAGATATTTTCCTTGATCTCAAATCATATTTCTTATGTAATTATGCCTACATAAAATTAGTAAACTGCTTCCAATATTCATCAATTTTATTCTCATCATAAATGGCATCTGTTTCAGTATATTCTTCTCCCGCAACACCTAGTTCATATTCATCTACTCCATACAATGTGGAAATATGATCATCATGGTCCCTGGAATGCTCTCGTACTTCATTAGGATCTGCCTCTAAGTAAAGTGGTGCTTGAACCTGATCTTGGTCTTTTCTCTCCTTCTGCAAAATTTGCAGAGGTTGTCTTCTATATTGAGGATTAAAGTTTCTATTTTTTTGTGCTTGCTTCTGAGAATTCTTACTCTCCAATTCCAATTTAATCAATTTATTAGACAAATTTTTAATTACATTATTCATATCCTCTAATGTTTGACTTTGAGAGGATTCCTCTTTAGCCTTTCCCTTATCTTTAGTAGGCTATGTCTCTGGTGCTTTACCTGCAGCCACCAGATTTGCTTCTATTTCTAAGGCATCAAATCATCAAGGGTTGTGGATATTCTCTCCCTGAATGTGAACCCAAAATCTGATTCAAATGCCCCTGCAAAAGTTATTTTTGCACTAGCAGGAGGGGGCTTGATCTCCACTGGAAGACTGCTATAAAGTTTATTGAACCTTCTGATGAACTCAACAACACTTTCATCAAATTTCTTCTTAATAGCATTAAACTCTGTGAGTGAATACCCATGGTCTCTTTTCTCTCCCCATCTCTGGGTGAACAGGCGCTCCATCTCTTCCCATGTAGGAATAGAGTTATTAAGAAGCCCTTTAAACCACTTTCTTACTTCACCATCCAAGGATTGCACAAAAAGTCTTAAAACAACATCCAGGTGTTCAACACTGAGGTTTTCTGCAAAATTGCAAAACACTGCTATATGCTTCTCTATTGTTTGTTCATCCTCCCCTGAGGAACGAGGAAGAATTTTTAAGTGTTCTTGAGGAATTTGATTCAAATATTGTGGCAACTGAATAGGTGCATACCTATTCAACAAGAATGCAGGTGGTGCCATGTTTGCTCCTGAACTTACTGAACCTCGAGTACCAATAAATGTAGAACCTGCCTGAGCAGTAAATGGAATATGAAAAGGTGGCAATGTAGTTGTAGGTTCAGGTTGAATAACTATAACAGATACTGAGAAAGAAACAGACTCTAAAGGCTGTTCTTGACTGTTGAGTTCTTAAAATGAAGTGGATGTAAAAGGTAGTTCTTGGTCAAAAAAAGGTGAATTTTTGGATGAAAGATGTGTTGAATTGTTTCCAGGTGCAGATAGGGTAGGACTTGGTGTAACTAGAGTTTTTGGCCTTCCAACCCTCTTGGAAACTAGTTTCTCTGGGTCTGAAAGGGCTTGAACTTTTTGCTGTGAGGTATCTGACCTCGTATGAGGCCTCTTTGAAGCCAGAGTTATTATTTTATGTTCAATACAGCCAAATATTTCCTCCTCACTTAACAACCAGAGGAAAATATTAAAAACCCAGGGAAAAGTGTTCTTGACTTCATTCCCTAGCAACGACGCCAATTAATGTTGTCCCTTAAGAAACCAATTTCTTGGTTGTGTAGAAATTGTGCTTAAGACATTAATGTTTATTATTCTTGTCACTTATTTGTATGATGTATCCTCAAGTGAAGGACCTGAAGAGCCTGACTTTTAACCCTTAATACTTAGTTGATATGAAAGTCTCAGAATGCCATATGATTGCTGGATATAAATTCTGAGTGAAGAATGCTTTGAGAAGTTAGAGACAATATGTTTTTTTTCACATAAACTATTATCTGTAACGCTTTGAGAAGTTAGAGACAATATGTTGTTTTTTCACAGAAACTATTATCTGTAACTTAGAAGAAATGTGGAAGTGGGAACTTTAAGTACAGGAGCACTTTTTTAAGGAATTTTAACCATTCACATAAGTAAACAAAGACCTGCAGCTTCATTACCATACTTAAAGAAAGGAAGACACATGATGACACATAACAGAGAAATTACGAAATCATACCCAACAATGTGTGGAAAACTCCTAATTCTTTCATTAATCATCAATTTTATCAAGAATACAATAGAATAGCCTCCAGGATCTTCAAAATTCGGACCCTTTTTCTATAATTTTGCCTCTTCTTATACATCATGGGACAGTTGGTAACCACCAAAACTGTCAAACTGCTTAACTATCTCCTAACTGTCTAAAGTAACAGTGATTACAGAACATTACATTGGAGGGTAAAAGACACCTCATTCTTCTCAAGAAAAAAATAACAAGAAGTAATAGAAATTAGAATATGACTGGTGATGGTTGCTCGTTGTTCAAATCTATGCCTTGAGTATGTGGTCATGTATTTTGCAAACTGTAATCATGTAGATATCCTGATGATAGCTAAACTATTGTAACGCAACAAAGCTACATCTTTACAAAATTCTGTGTGTAGACCTGTGGGTTATGGGCCAACGTATATATCGGAAGTGTTCTGATTGGCGGAAACACAAAGAAACCCTTACGGACCACATATATATCGGAAGCATTCTAATTGGTGGAATCATAAAGAAACCCAACCAATCATCGTCGATCCATCCTTAAACGCTTATGGCCGGAACCCAAAAGGAAATAAACTCCAGTTCAGAACATATTGGGTCTACCTTTTCCACAAACCTTCACCTTCCCCACAAAAACAAAAGGAAACAAAGCTGCAGTTTCATAGACTTCTCAGGTCTGAAATTTATAATAAAACCCGTGCACTTTTTTACGTGATATCCTTTGAATCTCGTCCCTTCTTGATGAGCGAATATGATCGATCCAGTCTTTAAACGATTAAATCACATTCCATAAACCATTGTGTATGTTTTCTGGATTAAACTTCATCCTTTTTAACCATGTGATTATTGTCGTATCTGAATCCTTCAAGCGGACGACCTTGATTAACTAAGGTTTTAACTCGGTTTTATAATTTCTCGCATCCGATTTTGGAGTTATCCTCCGCACTTGTTAGCACGCGATTACCGTTAGATCTATTTCCTGTCAATCGGACGACTCAGATCTTCTCCTGGGTTTCTCATGTTCAAAAGCCATCAATAATATAAAATAAATCACTTCTTTCAATTTTCCACATTTTCTTTTAATTCCCTTAAAACATAATATTTGATTTTTTTATTTTTACGATAAAAATGAAAATAAAATTAAAATGACAATGGATGCTACAACAAAGCTAATGATGAATGTCAATATATAAATATTTGTATGAGGAAACCTTCTCCAAGTAATTGTTATCATAAATTAAATTATCATAGTTGATCTTTTTGGGTTTAATTATGAGGAGTTTAGTCTTTGTTGGTATTAACAATCATACCCATCTTGGATCAATAATCATCGAGGATTGTAAGTTGCTTGTCAATATCATCAGGGCTTCTAGCTAGAAGAAATATATCACCAACATAAATGAGAAGAGTAATGACTATACCAATGATCTTGCATCCATAAAATCCTACAGCTTCTAAATGCTCTTCTAGCTTATTAACGTAAATGCCAAAAATTATAGGGGATATGGGACATCCTTAATTAACTTCAATATTGCATTTAATCTCCTCAGACCAACCCTTGATGGTCTTAATGTTGCAAATATCATTCTCATATAACCTAGTTACAACAACCCTCAACTTGAGAGGAACCATTATCTCATCGAGTCTTCGCCATAACTTCTCCCAAGGAATTATGTCAAAACCTTTTCTAAAGTCAACAAACCAACATAATTAATCAATTTTATTATTGCAACACTCCTCGACAATGGCCTTAAGAGTGAAAAAGTGGCTAGTAGTAGAGTGTGTCTCCTAAAACCAGCTTTCCCTTTAGCTCTTTTACCATGGATTTCAAGCCAGAGGCTAATCTCCTTTTCCTAAATGAGACCATACAATTTACCTAAAATGTGGCTAATTATGATAGTCCTATAGTTAGAGGGAACATTTTTATCCCCAATTTTAATGATAGGCACAATAAAGCTTTGGGTCCAAGGCTTAGGGAAGTCGTGTTTCACCACCAAATTGAGGAGTTTGTGTATATGAGAGATAAGAATAGACCTTCCCATTTTGAAAATTTTAGCTTGGTAACCTTTAATATCCTTCTTAATCCTAAACTCCACGTCTACCAAAGAAAATATGTCTTCCTCTATAGGAGTCTTTATGATGTTGTCCATGGTGTCCAGGGAGTCATAAATGTTCTTAAGATAGATATCCCATTCCTTTAAAGGGATCAAATTTTTTTCTTTCATTTTACAGGTAAGAATATTCCTCCAAAACTTGTTAGGCTCAGCTTTAGAGAGATTAAGAAGACAATCTTGCCTCATATTTATATAGTACTTTATCTTCCTTTTGATAAGATCTTTGTACACACTTATTTTTTCAAGTTGTATAGTTTTGTTAGGGGCATCTCTAATTGCTTTCTTGGCAATCTTACAATCATTATCATACCCAAGGGTTGGAAGTCCTATTGTTTCTTTTATACGATACCTCAGTAGAGGATCTATTAATGGTATTGGAAAGGGTTGTAGTAAAATTGTGATATATTTTATCAATGTTACCATTATACATTGAGAGATCTAAATATATCGTTAAATCCTTTAGGAAGAGATCCATTTTTTATCTATGAGATCAAAAATATGCTCAAAATTCCTTGAAACCAATGCCAAATCTTAGTGCTCATTGTCTTGATTCCAACATTGCTTGAATCACCTCAATCCGATGTCGTATGAGAAAGTTATGATGTTCTGAAGTTTTTTCCCAACAACTAAAAAGTTAACTTGCAGGGTTGACTTGGTTGTTGACTGGGCAGGTCGTACTTGACATCGTCAGCTAACTATGCAGGGTAATGTGTCAGATGGGCCAATTCTGTGCTGACACATGGTAGGTTCATATAGATTGGGTTGGCATTTTTTGATTGGTTGTTGATTGATTGGGTGACCCAATCAAGAGGCGCCATAGGGCCTAATGAGACAGCACCACATGGCCCTTTGTTATTGGAAAAAAAAAATGTAACAAGGCTGAAGGGCCTCGACGAGGTTTGACCCCTAAAGCTCCTACATAATAATACCACCGTTTATCGTTAAACCACAACAATAGTTCTTAACTGAAATGAAACTCTAGTTATATTTGAATTGAAGTTGTTGGCGCATTGGGGGAAGGGCCCAGGATTTTATGCATTGACATGTCTAGGGTTAACAACATAGGGTTTGGGCGGATAGGCCTCGGCCCCCGATTCCAATAGACCAAGGTAATTATTGGCAGGAATCGTGGCGAAGGGGGCAGGCGGATAGGCCCAACCCTCTATCTTATTGTTGACGCATGACCACTACCCAATGCATAGCTGAAGGGGCGGGTGTGTAGCCCAACCCTTGGCCACACGGCCCATACAACTAGGACTAATGCCAAAGAAATCGACACTTAAGGCCTTATGAGTGTGGTTAAGTAGGCGACAAATTGCACCAACTGTGACAAAAATCTCGTTGATCCCGGGTGAAATTATCGCTTGGCAGTCAACAAAAAGGTGGATTTCATAGAATATTTAGCCAATTGTATCCATTTAAGGGGTAGATGATAGAGAATTAGAGAAAGAGGCCTAACTTGGTCATTCTTCAGCCTTTTTGAGCCCAAGAAGAGCCTAGGCATGGGTTTTTGAGTGTTCTGAACTCAATGGCAATATCATTTTTGCAATTTGAGATATGTAAACTGATGTAATTTAAAATTTGAGAATATAATTTAAAGGCCCAACATTAGAAGCTAAACCTGCAGACGTATCCCAGGAGGGGTGAAATCTGTCATCAAATTGTTGTAATCTGGCCAAAACCGGTTAAGGGACTTCTAGGCCCAAAACAAGTGTCCACACAAATAGGATTTACCATCCTGCCAACACCAGTCAAGGGATTCCTAGGCCCAAACAAGAACATACACTACTAGGTTGTACCACAATCCTACCAACACCAGTCAAGGGATTCCTAGGCCCAAACAAGCTTGGATGCCTCTATATTTCTTCACTAATACCTTAAGGAATTTTCTCAACTCCACCCTAAGGTTTTATCGTAATCCCGCCAAGACTGGTCAAGGGATTCCTAGGCCCTTGGGAATTTTCCTGAGACAACGTCACCCTGTTCCAAAACCATCCAGCAATCCAAAGCTCTATCAAATGAAAGAACCCCATCACACCATGGCTATCTGAAAATGGCAAGGCAAGGATGAAACCATTGTTGCACCTGGAAAAATCCATGCTAATGACAGTAAGAGAACCAAATACATACATGCAGGTACCATGCATTCACATACTAGCTAGGAACTCACACGTGCAACTTGTTGCCTGCAAGTATTCTGATTGAATCTTCTTGATCCAAATTTTCCTTGCTTGATCCTTGCTTTCCTTCACTTTCTTTTCCTTCCTTTGCCTTCCTTTCTCTAATGCTAGAGTTCTCCAAGAATGATCTAAGTGTGCAAGAGTATGAGAGAATAGAGAGAGCTACAAGCTAAAACTGACAAAAGGTTAAGTAAAAAAAAGTTTTGAACCAATCCTCAGAAGTATTTTTATTATTAGGGTCTCTATTTTCTTCAATTTCCTCCTCACATGCAATTTTGTGACCTTTCACCTTCCTTTTCTCCTATTTTCCATTATTTTCATAAATAAAATTCCAATTAATGTCTCTTTTCCATTTCAATTCTTTTCCCAATGCCTTTGCCAATTTGCTTAGCCATAATAAACTGAAATGAACACCCACTAGGATGTTTTGTACAACATTTAGCTTGGAATACATGTCTCGTGACCTTGGTCTTATTTTGCCTTTATTAACTTTATTACATGAACTTTTAACTCGGGGTTGTGATAGACCCCTCCCCCTTAGGGGAACACCATCCTCGATGTTCTATGACACTTATGACTAGTAAACCACTAAAAACAAAAACATACTACCCATGGAACTTTATAACCCAGCTCGTTGCAGTATTTACAATGACATCATGCTGAAAACATGACAATCATATCGTTTACTAGAGGCTATAACACAACTCATTATAGTATTTACAATAATAACCATACATAAATATGTACATATACCAAAACTCCTTTGCCTCAACTGATAAATAATGAAGGATACATAGTCTGCATTAACCACAGGGAATCCAGAGGCTCACACCTCCACCCTCAAAGTAATACCAGGATTCACCTCCTTCCCAAGAAGTCCAAAATCCACTGCCAAAGTCAAAATCTGCATCCAATATCTAGCACTACGATCCTTGCGCTACTTGTTCTCTCAATGAACAGTTATCGACTCATTGTTCCAGGGCACACTCTCAATATGCATCTGATTCCATCTAGAAATGCTAATGACCAAAACAAATCCATCCCCTAGCCTTCCCTTCTCTACTACACAGTCCCTAGGGAAATTTGGTAACCCCCTTCTGTGCATTCACTCACCTTCCAAGTTCCTAGGCATCCCCTTTCTTGGGCGATTCATCCCTTGGAAAGGATTCCTCACATCGGAATGCCCAAAAAACCAAGGCATATCCCTACGTCAAAACCATCATATCGGTCATAGAATGCTCATGGTAACCAATGGACACTATTGGGTACCAGTGTCCCACAATGGCCCTTCTCCTAAATGTTTTACCAGTACATCGTTTCTTATTCTAATTCCCTTTTGTTTTGTTTCTATTTCTTTGGCATTCATTCCAACCCCCCAAACCAGGCATTTCCATGCTTTCCTATACCAAGCACATAATTCTCATTAAACTCAAAACACGTTGAAATAAATTCAAATCATACCTCATTGGTAGCTTGTCAATAAGGTACACCTATAATTCTATTTACTTCATGTCACAATAAGTCAAACTAGCTCTTTGATCAAATCATCATGTATAAGAATATCACATCAGTTGAGCTCAAAATGCAACCATCATAAATCAAAATCATAGATCACATGCATAGTCAAAACTAAAATAAAATATTCATACTTATCCTTAAATTGGTTCTTTGCTCCTGCCTTTTTTCTTTCCATACACACATCCAATCAGTTGCCACACCCAGCAAACACCCAGTTCCTTTGCTTCTCTTCAAGCGAGTACACATACACTTGAATTTACACCACACGCATACAACCACATACAACAAACAGCACCTCGCAATACATGCACCTAGACCCACCATATAATACATACACCTACACTCGATATACAACATAACACATACACCTATACCTGGTGTACAACCCAACACATGCACCTACACCCTGTGTACACCACAACACAATGCATATATCTACACCTGGTGTACAACGCATAACATATACGTACATAGAGTACAACATAATGAATACACATGTCATGATACCATGACTACAAAATAACACATGTACACAACACAACATGTACCACATGTACACAATACCACCTATACACAACACTACCTACATAATGTGTACAGAAAACCACATATACACGGCACCACCCTCACAACGTGTACACAACACCACATATGCACATCATCGTGTGTACACGTCACCACCTGCACAATGTGTACACAACACCATGTGCACACAACACCACATGTACAACATGTACACAACACCGCATGCACACAATACCACATGTATAACATGTACATAGCACCACATGTACAACATGCACACAACACTATATATACCCAGCATTGTATGTACAACGTGTACACCGCACCTCATGTACACAACACCACATATACAATATGTACACAAAACCATTTGTACATAGCACTACATATACGACATGTACACAACACAATGTGTTCACAACAATGCATATACAACATGTACATAACACCATATATGCACAACACCACATATACAAGATGTACGCAACACCATATATACATAGCACCACATGTACACAACATTACAAGTACAACATGTACAACATATACACAATAATAGTATTGCACATCCAGAGACCACATTGTCTCTATCGGGCAACCTTACCTCTAGTGTCTCTCCATTATCCATGCTTGTCCCAGCATGCCACAGATCCCACTGCTTTCATTCAGTTGATGTATCCTTCAGTTTTACTTGACATAACATAAACATAGGCATAGTATAAACACATAATATCAATTCACATCCACATGATACTCACCCTATATATTTGTCAAGGGTACTCTTTCCACTTGATTCCTCATTAAATCAGGAACCTCTTCATGCCATTCACTTGCATAGGCAATCATTCTTCCATGAGAATGATCCTTGACGACCCTGACAAACAACAACATACATACATACATAGATACATACATATAAACATTAGCATAAATCAATCATGATCCTTGATGACCCTGCCATACAATGGCATATGTACATACATATATACATATATAGGCATTAGCATAATCATCAACACAATTACTATATATCATAAGGTCAAGGTTAAGAGAACTCCCTTTATCCATGCAACATATGCACACCATTGAGAACAACATTTCCAAACATAGCCAAGGCATCTGACGACTCGAACCCATTTACTTTACCTTTCTCATGACTCTCATGTCACCGTCCATTTATCCCAGTGGACCCAACCAATGTGATTGGTTGTCATAATCTTTCCTCCAGCTGCCCTTATACATGCATTGGACTTCATCCGGGTCTTATATTATCTGTTGGGTTTCATTCAAATTTCCCTAAGCTCCATTAACTTTCCTCTTTTTCCAACCAATTCCCAAGACCCTGAAAACATAAAAGGAAAGAACAAGAAACAAACAAGAAGAAAACCATGGAAAACCAATTGCAATACGACATCACAACAAAGTGACATGGTCGTGCACCAGACATAAACAAAACTGCAAATCAAGCGCAAAAAAGTCACAAAGCACTGAAAGCACAAAACTAGTAACAGACACCATGACTCAACCCCATGGGTTCCCAGTGCTTCCAAAGGAAAGCTCAACCCAGTCTTTCTTCAAGATTTCATGGCAATCTCTTTTGTCATGTGATTCCTTGGATCATACTGCCATAAACACATAATTGTTAGTGCATAAATAAATATAACAATATATTAATTACCTTACCTGGTTGTTCCAAGCACACTGTCTTGTAACTAAACATGTACATATATTATCTCTCAAGGGACTCCAATTCCTTGACAAGTCTAGTCATAACTGAAAATAAGTTGTTATACCTGTCAAATACATGTTCATGAATCTAGCACATATCCACATAATGTAAGACAAAATCAAGGTTAAGAAGACTTCATGTATTCATGCAAAGCACTCATTCATTTGGAATTGTGGTTTCCAAACACATACAAAGGAATTATTACCCAATTCCTTTAATTTACCTTTTTCATTGCTGCAATTGAGTCTTACTACATGTTATCACATCACCCAGCTGTTAGTTATATAGACAAATCAATTGTTACCTTGTCACGTTAATACGAAGCATGTTGCCCTGCAATTGTTCACACATGTCAATCACACATTCCAATTATCAAGACATCGTGTCTATTAATTTGAAATCATCCTTTACCAAGACTAACAACCATGTGATAATCAACAATCAACTCACATTCGTTAGTCATACTACTACAATTAGCACCCATTTTCACTCAAGTGCATATTAGTTGCCTTAGCGCATATTGTGTTAGTACAATTGTCTTAAAACAAGATCATTCCTTCATGCAATCTTATAGACACATACTGGTATCACGCAATTAATAAAACATTTAGACAACCTGTAAACATACCATGTTAGATAAAATAAATAGATGACGTAATCACACTCATACCTCAATGTATCTTAGGGGAGGCTATCACATATGCACAAGTCAATATAGATTAGTATAACACAATATCACAAGTATATAGACTCATACTTGAATATCATAACCATAACTATCTGCACAGACCAATCCAAAATAGCATGATAAATAGTAGCATCAAGATCTTAAATGCAATGACCATAATCATCATGCATATGACCACAATTCATACAACAACAGTTACTACCATTTATGACTATTCAATGCATGTGCATATGACCACACTGATCAATTAGAATTTATCATGCATGTAACCACAACAGTAATATAATTTACATAAACATAAGGCTTATAACAACCATTAACCAAAATGCATGCATGCCAAACATACAAACATGTATGACGATCCACGCTTACCCTAAGGTCTAGTGCTACAACCTCTCTTTGATGATCTACATCTCCTACTCTATATCAACAAAAATATCAGCCTCATAACATACAAACAACATCATAAACATCATAATGACAACCATGATGCATGCACAACAAACACATAGACAACTAACATGCATGCATGACAAACACATTTTGCCCAGCTAGTCCAAGTGTTCAACCAGGAATCTCTAATACCAACCTGGTATCATAGATCATCCAAAGAGAATGAAACCAACTCTTATACCAACCTATAACATCACCCTCCCACATTTACCCACTTTCATGGATATTCTGAGGTAAACATGAGATGGAGAGATACTATGATATGACCCAACCTCCTAAGTCCTCTTAAGGAAGTGGGGCCAATACAGTTCACTAAGGGGTTGAACAACCACCCTAGGTGACTAAACCCTAATCTAGACCTCTTTTTCACAGCCCTGGGCTCTCAACCACTCCCACAGAAAGTTATCCATGTAGTTGGAAGCCTTCAATCGCTCCCACAAGCTTGCATTCCAGCGGTTTCACCCCAAAAAGTTCAGTTCAGAGCATGTGATCCCAGATTTTGAGCCTAAATTTTAGGTCAGCCTCCATACCACTACCCAGAACTCAATGAGACTTTCCATAATGATAAATGACATCAATATAAAGACATCCATATAGAATTTTCTCAAAGACTTGACCTAACAATGCCTAACCATGACAGTCATTTTGGCAAACACATTGTGAACATATAGTCTACAGGTCATGAATGCATATTTGAACATAGGGGTCTAATACTTATTTGAGAATCATAAATAAGGTCTAATGGCCTCTCATAATAGTTGTAATAACATCTATTAGGTCATGCATTCAATAACCATTCATTTACTAATCAAAACATAATAAGAACCATAATTATAATTTGACATGAAACCATGCTTATAACCAAAATAACAACAATGATAGAACAACCATCAAAGCCACATAATAACAAGTATAAATAATCATGAAATACAAGAGGAAAAAAGCTCTTATGAACATATGCAAAATCCAACCAAGTCAAGGACTTCCACATACCACCCGACCATAGATTGGGCTGAATCAAATCTTTCTTTCAGCCAATCACCCTCGTTCCATATTCCAAGCATGGATGTGGGACTCACAACAAAACAACCATGGATCCCTGAAGCTTACTGCAATCCCTCCTAAACCGGTCAAGGGACTCCTAGGTCCAAAACAATCACCTACAAAATCAAGATTTACCGCAATCCACCATAACCGGTCAAGGGATTCCTAGGCCCAAACAAGAACATACACTATTAGGATTTACTGCAATCTTGCCAACACCAATCAAGGGATTCCTAGGCCCAAACAAGCTGGATGCCTTCAGATTTCTTCACCAATACCTTGAGGAATTTTCATATCTCCACCCTTAGGCTTTACCGTAATCCTGCCAAAACCGATCAAAGGATTCCTAGGCCCTTGGGAATTTTCGTGAGACCACCTCAATCTGATCCAAAACCATCTGGAAATCCAAAGCTCAACCAAATGAAAGAACCCCATCACACCATGGTTATCTGAAAATGGAAAGGCAAGGTTGAAACCACTATTGCACCTGGAAAAACCCATGCCAATTACAACAAGAGAACCAAATACATACATGCATTTACCATGCATTCACCAACCAACTAGGAAATCACGCATGCAACCTATTACCTGCAATTATTCCTATTGAAGATGCTAGATCCAATTTTTCCTTGCTTGATCTTGCTTTCCTTTGTTTTCTTGTCTTTCTTTTGTCTTCCTTTCTCTAATGCTAGAGTGCTCTAAGAATGCTCTAAGTGTGCAAGTGTATGATAGAATATAGAGAGCTTTGAGCTAAAAAAAAAAAAAAAAAAATTAATTAATTAATTAACCAACAAAAGTTGTGAACTGAAGTCTTTTTATTATTGAGGCCTCTATTTTCTTCAATTTCATTTAATTTTCCTTCAATTTCCTCCTCACATGCAATTATGTGACCTTTCACCTTCCTTTTCTCCTATTTTCCATTATTTTTCATAAATAAAATGTCAATTAATGCCTCTTTTCCTTTTCAATACCTTTGCCAATGCCTTTTCCAATTTCCTTAGCCATAATAAAAACCGAAATGAACACCCACTAGGATGTTTTTCCAAACATTCAGTGTGGAATACATGTCTAGTGACCTTGGTCTTGTTTTGACTATATTAACTTTATGCCTTTTCCAATTTCCTTAGCCATAATAAAAACCGAAATGAACACCCACTAGGATGTTTTTCCAAACATTCAGTGTGGAATACATGTCTAGTGACCTTGGTCTTGTTTTGACTGTATTAACTTTATTACATGAACTTTTAACCTGAGGCTGTTACAAATCCTTTCTTGTTTGTGAATCATCCTATTATTATTTTCCTTGCAACTTTTGATTGATGCCTTCAAACTTCTCAATATATTTTCTATATCAGGAGAATATTCATCTCTTTGCGGTTAAAATGATTTCTAAGTAGAGTCACATGAACTATAGCCCACCATTCTACTCGTCATCTCCGATCGACTTCTTCCTGCAAGCATACTATGTTAGATAAACCAAATAAAAACGTGATCAAACCATACCTTAGTGAAGTTAAGGGAGGTTATCTTCTTCCTGCAAGCATACTATGTTAGATAAACCAAATAAAAACGTGATCAAACCATACCTTAGTGAAGTTAAGGGAGGTTATCACATCTGCACAAATCAGTCCAGATTAGCACGATGCATATACATACATCATGATATCAAGAAATCAACATCATGGATGATGACATAAGAATGTAATAGTAACCTCATGCATGATAACCATAACCATCACAATGCATGTATGAAAATATACATTTATCCTATTCATTCCACATGTTTGAACCTGAAAGCTCTGATACCAACGCGTGGTATCAAATATCACACAAAGAAAAAGAATGACATACAATTACATTGAGATATGCTCTACAACCCAATATGAAAGAGATGTTGTAAAGTCATATAACTCTACAACCCAATATAAAAGAGATGTTGTAAAGTCACATAACATCATGTAATTTATGTGTGCTTCAAAATTAATAATAAAAAATAATAATTATAATTATTAATTAAGAAAAATAAAATTATCAAATTAAAAATTATAATAATTAAAAATTAAAATTTGCAATGTTAAATTTCAACTCACACATTTTCAAAGAATCACAACTACAACTACAATGATGTTGTGCCAACAAAGCATCATAACTACTTTACAGATTGTCCAAGAGCGCGGGAGCTGCGAGGTTAAAATTAAAAGTCTCCTTTTTAACATTTGATGATTTCAGCTCACCAGGTTTAGCGGAACCGCTGGTGTCAGTTGACCATTATGGGGTCCTACACGGTGTCAAAACGGGTTAAAAATTAATTAAATTGATTTAATTTATGTTATTGAAGCCCGATATTGTGCATTCGTGATCATTCGGTTCTAAATTCTAACAATATCGTACAATTGCTTTACCCATTTAATAAAATTAAATTAAATAAATTGATTTTTTTTTAATTGAATTTTTTTAGGTTAATATATGTTATTTTTAAGATATTAACATGATTAATTTATGATTTGAATGGATATAATTTAGAAATATTTAAATAGTCAAAATTATAGAAATATTTAAATAGTCAAAATCATCTAGAGATTGTATCTGGTTTAGACTAGACTAACTCATGGCTAAATTTTTATAAATTTCAAACCTATAACTTTTTAGGATTTGAATCCATAAATTTAGAAGTATTTAAATAGTCAAAATCATCTAGAAATTGTACCTGGTCTAGACTAGACTAACCCATAGCAAATTTTTATAAATTTCAAACTTATAACCTTTTCACAATAGAGTGTCTTAACAAAAATCTTCTCACAAAATTATACCCATAAATGCAATCAATAAAAATTTTACTTTATGATTTTTTTATAATTTAATACTTTGATTTTTCTTTAAAATATATCAAATGTAAACATAATATTTATTATAGAAATAGAAAGATTACAATTTAGCTTCAAATGTTTTATTATTAAAAAAAATGAAAAATCACATTTACTTTTAAAATTAACTTTTAAAACATTTTAAAAAATAAATAATTAAAAATGAATGAATTCAATTTATTTTTTAATTAATTTTCAATCCATAAATTATTTTAATTTTAATAGTAATTTTCTTAAAATTATTGAAACTTAAATACAAAATTTTTTAAGAAATTCCATCAATAAATGATTAAATTTCAATTTTTTATCAATTTATTTAAAAAGATTAAAATTTTTAATTTTCCCTCCAAAAACCATATTAAAAATAATTATATAAATATAATTTCATAAATAGGTGGAAAAAATTAAAAATTCCAAAATAATATCATGACTAAAATTATTTTGATAACTAGCACTTAACCTATGTGGTGCATTGTGAAAGCAGCCATGGAATTCACCTTGAAAGAAGCGGAAACCCCTCCTTCAAGAATGTGGTCACGAGGGATGGATGTTATGATTCAAGTTGTCAAATGCAAGCACCCCATCGATCGGCTTCGAGCCCAAGTCCTGTGGATAAAAACAAAGATTATCGTCCACTAGGGATGAATTGGCAAAAGGAAAATGCCTCCTTAAGGTAGTCAAAGATTTGAAATACGAAATAAAATCAGACAAAATTGAGAGCTACATCCAACATATGCAGGATCATGCTCTAATATGCAAGTTCATCAACATTTGACTAATGGAGAGAGCATTGGTTGGATGGATCCAACAAAAATGGTAGTTAAAGGGGCACGTTGATCTCGACCTAGGTGCAAAGGGTATCTTTACAATGATTTTTGCAAATTTAGAGACAAAAACAAGGTGTTTGAGAATGACCCACATTTTTCCAATATTGCAGAGTTATTCATGAAATTCTAACAAGAAAGGTGCAAACCCAAAAAGGAAAAATTCCTAGTAGCCTTAATTTGAGTTTGCATATTTCCTTCGCCAAAAGAATTTTGGGAGAAAATTTTAAAAAGTATTGGAAACGCAATCAAAGATTTTATGAAAATATCTGAAGTGACCAAGTAGCTACATCTCATATTGGAGGATATGTGTGTATACAGATATCTTCGAGAACTTTTCAGATTTCATATTTCTGTGATTGTTATCTTGTTTCAAAAGGTTTTCTATATCCATCGCATTCATGCTCGTTTGAATCAATCAAAATCTTCTACCTTGATAAACTTTGGAAACAACCTCTGGATTATGAGAATGTACCATTCAGATACCATAGGTGCCATGAGTACGACCATATTTTCAATAATTTTCCCCTGAATCTCACAAAGGTAATAAAAGAAAATCAGTAGCAATTAGATCATGAGGGCTTTCAGAAATTCCAACCTTGTCGAAAAAACCCTTGAACACAAAATTTGACTAATAGCAGAAGAGCACCTTCAATAAAAAAAACCATTATGAGACATTGACAAGAGAAGACTAGGAAATGTTAAATTAGGTACATCCTCAAGAAATATATCAAGATATGGGCAATGGAAAACCAGAGGAAGCTCATAAGCAAAAAGTTCAAGATGAATCCACAAAGAACACACCAATAGAAGAAATTGATATGCTAGACGTACATGGGACAGGGAATGCTGATGGACATGGATATGGATGAAATCACACTCTCGAACTTCATTAATAATAGGCAAGCAAGGACCCAAGACATATACTAGATCAACAAAAAATGTTGTTTAGAGAGACATATCTATGGCTAAAAATTAAAAGGAATGTGACTTTGAGGGGAGCAAGATCATCTCCAGCAAGTCTTGAAATCCAAACAAAACACTTCAAACATACTCCAAAGAATATGAAGGAAGACAAAAAGACAGGAATGAAAAAACAAAAAAGAGCCAATACAAGAGATTGGGGATGCACTTGTTAATTCTAGACAAGTGACATTTTAACTAAGGTGTTTTCGTCTACCCAACATCATTCTCAATGCAAGTAATTATTGTGGTTTTCCTACTTCACTTGGAATTTACTAGTACCATGGAATAATGTATTGCATGATGAAGTCTTGGTCAGTAGATCTTTTTGTATGTATCTGGTTAGTATATGGACATTTGGGATAAAAGACATTAACTTTTCCATTGGCTTGATTTCTAATCAGGAAAACCACAACATAAGGATTTTGATATTATGTAATCTAATATCAGTTTAATAGAAAAAATCTTAGTTACCCAAAAAAAACAACAGAAACAAAAGTATCCCACAAATAATAAATTAGATCCTCATAAATTCAATAAAAATAATATAAAAAAATATTATCATAAAATAAATAAAAAACAAGATGATTTTTTAATTTAAAAACCACTTAGGTGGGCACTTTTTTTTTTAAACTACAATATATATAGCTTTATTAGTACCCACTTAACTTGTGGTCATGAATGTTGATATGGGAAAGACGATGAAAATAAGGGATTGAAGAGGAAAAAATACCCTTCCATTAGTGGTGACATGTTGACATATTACATTTCTCTATAACAACAACGGTTGGATTAACAATTATACTCAAAGGAGAGTGAATCAGTATAATAGAATTTAACACTATATAAAAAATTCAATTACAAAATAATATACAAGAGCATTAAACACGAGATATACATTGAAGCCAATCTAGGAGAAAACCACAAAACTTCTTTTAGTTATTTGATTGAAGCAGGCACCAACCTACTGCTACAATATAGTTAGACACCAATCTACAAGAGACACCAATCCCCTTAGCTTTGCAAGCACCAAATTATAGTAGACATTGATCCCTTAATATTTGAAAGCACAAACTTGTAGGAGACACCAATTCCCTTTGATTTGCAAGAAGCAACTTGTAGGAGACACCAATCCCCTTTGATTTGCAAGCATAAACTTCCAGTAGACACCAATCCCCTTTGGTTATGTTGATCCAATTCATTTACCTTCTAGATATCTATTTCATCACATTTTCAGAGTGGATCTAGAAGCACCATTCTAAAACTCTTATGCTTCAACAAACTTTAATTCTTATCTACTTCATTTTTTTCTCCTCAAGAACAAATCACTCTCCCTGATTCACCTACAACCATTTAACATACTGTGAAAATTCCATGTAATAAAAGTAAATAAAGGCAAAATAATAACCACGGATGATGGGACACTTATTCCAAGTTGAATGTTGGGCAGAATCCTAGTGATAGGGATCACTTGTGATTGTTTATGGTTAAGGAAATTGGCAAAGGAAATGGCTAAGGCTTTGGAAAGGCAAAATGGATTTTTTGGCACAATTATTTATGAAAATAATGGAAATTAGCAGAAAAGGGAGGTGAAAGGTCATAGGTTGCATGTGGGGAGGAAAATGAAGGAAAATAATGGAAAATGAAGAAAATAGAGGCCTCATTCATAAAAAGGCTTTTGAGGATCAATTGCTAATCTTTTGTAGTTCAATTTTGGAGCTCTCTCATTATTCTCTCTCTCACATACTCTTGGAGACTTAGAGTTTTCTTGGAGCACTCTTGGTGGGTGTGGCATACTTTGATTCTTGGAGCAAGAAAGCAAAGGAAGAGAAAGAAAGTGCAAGAGGACATCGATATCAACAACTACATCAGATTTTCTTGCAGGTACCGAGTTGCATGTATGATTTCTTCACTAGTTTTGGTATGCATGGCATATGCATGTGGATTCTTGGTCATGATCTATCATTGGCATGGAGGATTGCCTAGATTGGTAGTGGATTGCCTAGCCTTTCCATTTCTTGGATAGCCATGGTGATTGTGGGTTTACTTTCATTGTTTCTTTTTGGTTGGTTCTCGTGTTTCCTTAGCTTGGGATGAGTTATAAGTTCCTAGAAGCCCGGGCTGGACAAACACTCTAGAAGCCCTGTAACAGCTTGGTTTGAGTTACTAGTCCTGGAAACCTTGGTTGGACAAATGCTCTGGAAGCCCTTGGTGTGTTGAGTTACTAGTCCTGGAAGCCTTGTTTGGATAAATGCTCTGGATGCCTAGTAGCAGTTGTGGGTTGAGTTACTAGTCCTAAATGCCTTGGTTGGAACAAATGCTCTGGAAACCCTGAAAGGCTTAGATGGAGATCAATATGATGATGGTTTTTTGATGTCCAACAGTGAGGTGGAATCATTGTTTGATGGGTTGAGGTGGATGGCCTCTAGAAGCCCTAGATGAGTTTTGATTGATGTGTTCTATGAGATTCTAAATTCATGCTTGGAATATGGCACGGGGGTGAATGGCTAAAGAGAGATTTGGATCAGCCATTCTATGGTTAGGTGGAATGTGGAATCCCATCCCAGGTTTGGATTTTGCATCATTAATGAAAGGTTATTTCTCCTTGTATTTCTATGAAAATTTTGATGGATTATATGTGGTCTATATGACTATATTTTCACGAGTATTTTTGCTGCTATTATGCTAGTTATGTATGTGTAGCTCTCATCATGTTTTTACTTGTAATTGAATGATCAATGTATCTATGACCTAATGGATGGAATGGCAGTTGATGTTTTGATGCATCAATGGTTCTTAACGATTCTCAGCTAAGTATGAGACCCCTATGCTCAGAACTTTTATTTACACCTATAGATTACATATTCGCGATATGTTTGGCGAAATGCCTGTCACGGCTAGTGGGGGTCCATTCAAGGTCTTGAACACGCATTTTCTTTAATATTGTCATTTCCATGTTATTTTACTGATCTGAAGAGATGGTTCAATTATGGGTAGTGACCTGGGCTCTGGGCCTGAAAAGTGGCTCAAATCTCGAAGTCGCTGGCATAACACTGGAAAATTTAGTCTTTGGTTGCTGGTAGGCAAGCCTATAAGAGAAAATTTGAGTTTTTGGTCATTTTCATGCCTATATCATGAGAGCGATTGAGGCTTAAGTTGTCCAAAATTTCAGTGGGACCCAAGGGCAAGCTTTCTAAAGTATTAGATTGGTTTTTTAGGGTCCTATAGCTGATGTTGAATGTCTGTATGGTGTAATTATGTCGGTTCCACTTCCTTAATGTGAATTAGGAGGTCTAATCATATCATAGTGGCCTCTTGTCACATGTTTACCCTGGCTAGCCAGTTTCTTGGGTAGATGTGGGAGGAGGGTGTTACAAAGTGGTATGAGAGCACGGTTCACCCCTCGGACTAGATGGGCTACATGTTGGTCATGCATGCATGTCAGTTGCATGTGTGTCTCTCACACTTGCATTCCATGTGCTTGTTGCATTTGCATGATGTTGTTCATGGTTGTAGTGATGTCATCATATAAAACTTGAGTTTGTTGTCGTGGAATGTAGCGTCGTGAGTGTATGAATGGTTACATGTCGATTTATGTCACTTACATGTATTGTTGTAGTATGCCTGGTTACATTCTTGTATGCTTTGTTGCATGTATCATTCTTACAGGTTTGATTTCAAGTATTGTTCATTCATGCTTGATCATATGTGTTTATGCCTATGTGTGGATGGTTATGCATCGCTTATGCATGTTCATGGTTTCATGTGTTCAAGTGTATATTGAAATAATGATGGTGGTTGTCTTGCATGAGGTCATGGTGTGTGCTGATGTTGAGGTCATGCATTGATGACTGGACCCTAGCTAGAATGATGGTTGCATGGTCATGTGCTTGTGTTTTATGTTTCTATATGTTGTCATGATTATGATATACATGTATCATGTTGATTTGTTGATCTTTCAAACAAGGTATCCTCCCCGAGATATATTAAGGTACGTTGGTTTATTGTAATTTGGTTTAGCTGACATGATACACCTTGTAGGAAGAAATATCAAATGGCTAGCAAGATGGTTAACTACAAAGACTCTCCCTATGAATCTGAAGAGCAGTATGGTGTAGGGAACTCTTCTAATTTGGAAGTTACACTGAGAAGCTTAAAGGAAGAGATAAGGAGTTGCAAGGAAGATAATGATAGAATCATGTAGGCACAGGATAAATAAGTAGAGTTAAATGTAGTAATACTTCAGAGCTTGTCATACTTGTAGCGATAGGGATCATGTCAAATTAGCTATGAGCAGGAGGATAAAACTAATGGGGCATATGGTAGTCAGTCAAATGGTGGTCACAAATCAGATAGAGATGACATAGTCAGAGATGGAAGATGGTTGGACACTCTGGATAGGAGAAGGGATAGACACAATTATGATTCTAGTTCTAATTCAGATAAGCTCTATGATCATCATTGGTATCATCCTTACAGGAGAAGTGATGGGGGGTACTTGCTAGATGAGTTAAGAAAGAAAAGCCACCAACATTTGACAGAGAGATGAAGAAAATGCAGGATGCAGAGGCATGGTTTCTTAGCATGAGGAAATTATTCAGGTTGCATGACTATTTAGAGAACATGAAAGCTAGAGTGGCTACATTCAGTCTCAAACGTAAAGCAGAAATTTGGCAGGAAGAAGAATGTCAATTGCATTCATGAGTAGGATTTAACTTGGAGTGAGTTTGAGCGGCTATTCAAGAAGAAGTACTTGTCAGAGAGATACTTTTATGGCATAGAAAAATAATTTTATGAGCTAAAGATGGGTTCCATGACAGATGATGAGTACACTAGTAGGTTATTGGAGTTACCGAGGTATGTGCCTTATCTCATGGAAGAAAAGGCCAAGATTCAAAGGTTCACTAGTGAGTTACCGATTGCATTTAAAGATATAATTGAGTTCGATGATCATAGATCATTAGATGAGACCATTCAGAAGCTAAGTAATTGCTATGAACAATCGAAGCGCAAAACTGAGACTATGCCAAATTGGAGAGGTAATACAAAGAAAAAAGGAAAATGGGAGAGAAAGAGAGAAAGGCCTTAGGATACAGGTAACAAGGAGAATGTTGCACCACCTAAGAAGTTCAATGCATCAGATAGAGGATAGGGATTCTAATCAAGAGAACATAACAAGGAGATAGGATGGAAGCCTTTAAGGTTTTGGATTTGTGGCAAGGATCATCACATGAGAGATTGTCCGCAAAATGAGGGTGGTAGACGTCAGATATATAGTGCGCAAGAGGCACAAACTGTTGGGGATGTTGGTGAGAGTATTCCACGTACCTATGCAGCATTGGATAACAAACAGGCAGATAATCAGGCATCTGGATAAGTGTGGCTTGAGTAAGTAATTGCATGCAAAGTCTTGGTTAGTGCAATTGGCTACAGGTACGAAGAAGCAAGTTCATCATTGGGTAAGAGCTTGTGCATTTGATTTGAATGGTATGCCTACTGCAACACATTTGAATGTATTAACATTAGGTTCATACTGTTATAAAATTATATATTATAGAGCAATGGAACACTTACAATATTGTAGATACACAAGCATAGAAAATACATAAAACAAGAGAGACAGAGATATATGTGGTTCACCCAATTTGGGCTACGTCCATGAAGAAACAACTAGTCATTTCTTTTATATTATCCAACAGAATGAAGAGATACAACCTACATCAAATCCGATGTTATTTCATCTTCACTCTCACAGAATCTCCTCTCTCTTTCTTGCTTAGAATACACACATATACACAACCGCAATACAATTCCCTCATTCATTGTGAGGGGTTTCCTTCTAGGGAGAAAAAACCTAAACTAAACATAACTTCTACGTTAAGATTATCCGCCTAATGAATGGCTCAAATTGACTACAAAATGACAACATTTTACAAGGCAATTTTACATCTATTTTTAGCTTCAAGGGCCCTACAACTGGCCCCTGGATCCCCGCAGGGGGGACAAGTCCTCCCCGCAAACCCCCTCGCTCCCCACGTGGAGGGGTGTACAGTCTTCTTGGGGTATACATCTAGCTAAAACAAAGACCTCTGAATAAATAAGATAATCAGGCTCCACACCCAACAATCTCCCACTTGGAGACTGATTATAACAACTCCATCGTTGCTTCATTTACTGGACAATGACTCCACTTGGGCCTAGTTGTTTCTTATCTTCATCATAATACTTGAAGACCAATTGAAATCGAGCAAAATCTTAGTTTCTCCTTGGTTACAAATTTTGTTAACATATCTGGAGGATTTTGGCTAGTGTGTATCTTTTCCAGCTTGAACTGTCCATCTTCCAACACTAACTGTATGAAGTGGTACTTGAGTTTTATATGTTTAGTATTGGAATGAAATGTTGATTTCTTTGCAAGATGAATGACACTCTGGTTGTCACTGTATAACATGCCCAACTCCTGCTTCTTGCCCAATTCATCCAAAAAAAATTGTAACCAAATCATTTCTTTACTAGCCTTTGTAGCAACAACATACTCTACTTCCATCGTTGAGAGTGCAACAACACTGCAATTTTGAAACCCAACTAGAAGTTGTTCCACCTACAGTAAACACATACCCTATGGTGCTCCTCCTGTTATCTATATCACCTACCATATATGCATCAACATATCCTTGTAGAGCAATGTTTGAACCACCAAAGCATAATGCTTGATATGTGGTACGTACATCTCAAATACCCGAGAATCCACTTCACTGCCATCCAATGATTTTTTCCTAGATTGCTCATGTACTTGTTTACAACTTCCACTGCATGTGCAATATCAGGCCTTGTGCAGATCATTGCATACATTAAGCTTCCAACTGCTGATGCATATGGAACTTTAGACATATAATCCATCTCTTCCTGAGTCTTGGGACATATCTCCTTACTTAGTTTGAAATGGCTAACCAAAGGTGTACTAACTGGTTTTGCATTCTGCATATTAAATCTTTTCAATACCTTTTGTATGTACTCACTTTGAGACAATGTTATTTTTTTATTTTTCCCATCTCTACTTATTCTCATACCAAGGATTTGTTTTGCAGCACCCAAATCCTTCATTGCAAATGAGCTTGCCAAATTTCTTTTGAGCACATTTATTTCCCACATGTTAGAACCTGCAACAAGCATATCATCTACATACAATAACAATATAAGATAGTTACCATCATTTTTCCTTTTGAGATAAACACAGTGATCAGAGTGACATCTAGTATAACCTTGTTCAGACACAAACCTATCAAATTTTAGATACCACTACCTTGGAACCTATTTTAAGCCATACAAGCTCTTCTTGAACCTGCACACTAGTTTCTCCTTCCCTTTGACCTTATATCCTTGTGGATGCTGCATATACATCTCTTCCTCCAAATCCCCATGGAGAAAGGTCATATTTACATCTAATTTATCAAGATGCAAATCTTCTACTGCTACTAGAATTAAAATAGTTCTGATTGAAATCATTTTAACAATAGGAGAAAATATATCATCAAAGTCTATACCTTTTTTCTGTGCAAACCCCTTCACCACAAGTCTAGATTTATACCTTTTTCTACCTCCATTTTCTTTCTTCAACCTATAAACCCATTTATTCTGCAATGTTGTCTTACCTGCAGGCAACCTGATTAAGTCCCAAGTCTGTTTATTTACCAAGGAGTCCATCTCTTCTTTCATGGCTAGCTCCCACTTCTTCCTGGTTTCTACCTGCACTGCTTCTTCATAACATTTCGGTTCACCATAATCAATCAACAATACATAATATAATGAAGGAGAGAGTATCATTCAGGGGGTCTACTTATTTTGGTAGATCTTCTAACACCACTTTTAGGTGTTTGAGGTGCCTGTTGTTTTTGTTGTTCTGGTTGTTGATCATTATGATTTTTAGGCACCTTTAATTTTTTTGTGATCTCAGCAAGCACTGTGTATTCTCTGTTTTATTTTTCCTATTTCTTTTCCTACATTTGATTCGTATACAAAAAATTTTCATTGAATATGGCATTTATTCTCCTAATGATTTTGTGATTTTCATAATCATATAAGTGATAACCAAAATCATTAACACCATATCCAATAAAGGTACATTTCTTTGATTTTACCTCAAGCGTTGTTATATTTTCTTTATTAATGTGGACAAATGATTCACAACCAAAAGTCTTTAAAAATGAGTAGTTTACTTTTTTGCCTATCCATGCCTCCTTTAGAATACATCCATCCAAGGAACTTGAAGGCTCTTTGTTTATTAGATAAACATCAATATCTATAGCATCTTCCAAAAATTGTAAAGGCAAACTTGCATGCAATCTCATGCACCTTTAACGCTCCATGATTGTCCTGTTCATCCTTTCTAACACACCATTTTCTTGTGGTGTTCCTGGAACTTTCTCTCTACGAATTCCATGCTTTAAACAATACTTATCAAACTCTTTGTTGCAATATTCACCTCCATTGTCTGGTCTGAGACACTTCAACCTTTTTACTATCTCATTTTTAACCAAAGTTTTCCATTTATTGAAAGTATCAAATACATCAAATTTATTTCTAATACAATAAATATAGGTTTTTTTGGTTGCCTCATCAATAAAAGTAACATAATAACGAGAGCCACTAGGAGATGATACTTGAGAAGGTCCCCATACATCCGTATGCACAAGCTCTATTTTTTCGCTCTTCTTTTCTTTCCCAACTCTAAGGAATTTGACTCTATTCTGTTTTCCATCAACACAATTCTCACAAAATTCCAAATCAACATGCTTCAAACCTGGCAACAAATTTCTTGAGTGAAGAATCTTCATCCCCTTCTCACCCATGTGCCCAAGCTTATGATGCTACAATATTTTATATGCTCCTATAGAGGTTAAGGCATTAACAGAATTAGAAATACCATTGCATAAATACAATGTACCAACTTTTTCTCCTTTTGCTATTACCAGGGCTCCTTTAATGACCTTCCAAGTTTTATCTGTAAAAGTATTTACATAACCTTCACCTCCCAACTGCCCTATTGAAACTAGATTTTCTTCAGATCTGGAACATGCCTTACCTCCTTCAATAGCCATTGGTTTCCATTCTACTATTTTATGAAAACTTTACCCTTTCCAATGATTTTACAGGTTTTATCATCACCCAAATGAACATGTCCAAAATCTCCTTGAACATAATCATGAAAATGTTTCCTATCAGGTGTGGCATGGAATGAGGCCCCTGAATATACCACCCAGACATCAATAATATTTTCTAATGAAAGAATCAAAGCATCTTGCAACACATCTCCTGTCACATTTTCTTCATGATTGTTTTCTTGCTGCATGTCTCCTTCTTTTCCCTTCCAAGACTTACAGTATTTCTTCAAGTGTCCTTTCTTCCCGCATTTCCAGCACACTATCGTCGATCTAGAGTTGGATTTGCCTTTCCTTGAATTACTGCGATATCTTGGGCTCTTTCCTCTTTCCATTTTTCTTCCCCTAATCTTTGTAGTCAAAGCATAACCTGATGTCTCACCAGAGCTTTTCCATTGCATTTTCTCACTAAGAATTGCACCAACAACATCATCAAACTTTAAAGCACTAGATCTAGAGACAAACTTACTAATGGCCATAACTAAACCATTCCAACTTTATGGAAATGAACACAGAAATAATAGAGCCCTAACTTCATCATCGAAATTTACCCATACAAAACTTAACTTACTAGTAACTGTATTAAATTCATTTAAATGATCAGCAACAAATTCACCTTTTGACATCTTAATATTAAATAAATGTTTCATAAGAAATACCTTATTTGAGGCCGAGGGTTGTTCATATAGTTTTGCCAATGCCGACATTAAACCCTCTGTTGTCATTTCCTTTGAAATATTAAAGACTATCGACGTTCTAGGCACAACCGTATTGTTGCAAGTGCCTTTCTGTCAAGAATATCCCATTCTGTGTCTATCATACTCATAAGCTTCTTTGTCTTTCCACTCAATGGTAGGTACAGATCTTTCTGATACATATAATATTCCATCTGCATCTTCCATAGTTGGTAGTTTTGGTCGTTAATTTTTTTGACCATAAACCTACCATCTTCTGCCATTTCTCCCACTCGAACTAGGAACCCTTCTCTCCTACGAGTTTATCAACCAAATAGACCTTCGACTCTGATACTAGTTGTTAGAAAATTATATATTACAAAGAATGGAACACATAAAATATTACAAAAACACAAACAAATAAAATGCATAAAACAAGAGAGACACAGATGTACGCAGTTCACCCAATTTGGGCTATGTCCATGGAGAAACAACCAGTCCTTCACTTTATATTATCCAGCAAAATGAAGAGATAAAACCTACAAAAGATCCGCTAAAAGATCCGCAATACAATTCCCCATATATAGTTAGGGGTTTCCTTCTAGGGGAAAAACCCTAAATTAAACATAACTTCTACCATCAAATCATTCGCCTAATGAACGACTCAAATTGACTACGAAATTACAACATTTTACAAGGCAAATTTACATCTATTTTTTAGCTTCGGGGGAGTTGCCCTTGGTCTTCGGATCCCCGTAGGGGGGACAAGTCCCCCCTCGCACCCCCCACGTGGAGGGATGTACAATCTTCCTGGGGTATACATCTAGCTGAAACAAACACCTATGAATATAGAAGATAATCAAGCTCCACATCCAACACATACAATATGTTGTTGGGAATGGACTAATTGTATCTTCATAGAACCAAGGTAGATTGTTATGATAAAACTATTGAGTGTGTTGATGACAATGGAGAACCATGAGTCTTACAGGGTAAGAAGAAGGCTACATCAGTTAGGATGGTGACAACTATGCAAGCAAAGCATAGCCACATGAAAGAGTGTAAGCTATTTTCAGTGCACATTTCTAGTGATAAGGGTAAGGAAGTTGAGGATGCAGATGTGTTGAGCAGGTACCCAGTTTTACAATAGTTCAAGGATATATTTCCTAAGGACATTACAGAGTTTGCACCTCAAAGGGAGGTAGATTTTTCTATTAAGTTAGTGCCAGGGGCAACGCCAACATCAAAAGAACCTTACAGGATGAGCACACCTAAGTTGGTTGAGTTAAATTTGCAATTGAAGGGAATGATGGACAAGGGATATATTAGGCCGAGTGTATTACCATTGGGTGCACTGGTATTGTTTGCAAAGAAGAGAATGGTACTCTTAGATTATGAATTGACTACATGCAGTTGAACAAAGTGACCATCAAGAACAAGTATCTGTTACCAAGGATTGTTGACTTGCTTGACCAGTTGAAGGGAGCATCAGTTTTATCTCAGGTCGACTTGAGATCAGGATACCATTAGGTACACATCAAAGAGGAAGACATTTACAAGACCACTTTCCAAACCAGGTATGGGCATTATGAGTTTTTTGTAGTTCCATTTGGCTTAACTAATGCTCCAACTACATTTATGTGCTTGATGAATAGTGTGTTGCATCCGTATTTGGATAAGTTTGTTATTATTTTCATTGATGATATACTGGTATATTATAAAAATGAGGAGGATCATACCAAACACTTAGCAGTAGTGTTGAGGTTGTTGAGAGAGCATCAGTTGTATGCTAAGCTCAGCAAGTGTAGTTTCTTTCAGACTGAGGAACATTACTTGGGGCATGTGGTCTCCAAGAAGGACATTGCGGTAGACCTAGAAAATATAAGGTCCATCATGGAGTGGGTAGCTCCTAAAAATGTGGATGAGGTGAGATATTTCATGGGTTTGGCAAGCTATTACGGTAGGTTCATCAAGAACTTCTTACATATTTCTTATCATATTACATCATTGCAGAGGAAAGGTATTAGGTTCGAACGGGCAAAGGAGTGTGAGGCTAGTTATGAGTAGCTCAAGCAATTGTTGACACATGCACCAGTGCTAAATATTGCAGATCCAGATAAAGAATTTGTAGTATGCACAGATTCTTGCAAGAGAGGACTTGGTGGAGTCCTTATGCAGGATGGACAGGTGGTATGCTATGAGTCACGGAAACTGAATGAGCACGAGTAGAACTATCCCACACATGATCTTGAGTTGGCAATGATTATACATGCATTGAAGATGTGGAATCACTATCTTCTTGGGAGGAGGTTTGTACTTATGAGTGATCGCATTGGGTTGATGGATTTCTTTAACGAGTCAAATCTGAATGCCAGGCAGGCTAGATGGTTGGCCATGATCAGTGAGTTTGATTTCGAGATCAGGTACATCAAATGTAAAAAGAACAGGGTGGCAAATGCTCTCAACAGACGGGTACATGTAAATCACTTGGCAGCTATGAGATCCTATGGGATGGATCTACAAGATAGGATCTTGTGGGTAGGTCAGCAGGATGCCATATATATGTACAGGTTACAACAGAGTACAGGTACAGGTATAGGTGCAGGTGCACAGGATATGGATTATTGTCTTACAACAAATTGATTGGTTTGATTCATAGATAGGATATATGTACCAGATAATAGTGAGATCAAGAAGATGATCTTGAGGGAGTTTCATGCGAACCCTTATTCAGGTCACCCAGGTTATCAGAAGACACTGACAACAGTGAAGATATTTTACTATTGGCCGAATTTGAAGAGGGATGTGGCAGAGTTTGTGGCTATATGTTTTGATTGTCAGCGAGTGAAAGCAGAATGTAAGCATCCAGGTGGATTGCTACAACCGATTGCAATTCCAGAGTGGAAATGGGAATCCAACTCTTATTCAATTTCCAACCATCATCCCTATTAAGGATTGGATTCCAGCTCTCTCTTCATTACTCTTCTTCCCTTTCGTCTCCTTTCTCCTTTTTATTCTTTCTGGTTTTCTTTTTTCTTCTTCTGGTTTTATCCCCATTTATCCTTATTAATTTTCTTTAATTTCATATGTTTAGCATGGTAAGTATATTTCTAAGAAAAATGGTTAACACAACTAAAATATGTTTGTGCATAATAATTCAACTTGAATTTTAATATTTTTCTAGTAAACCTTTAAAGTTATCATTGCTATCCTCCTATTTAAGGGAGATAATCTATCCCCTAACAAATAATGATCATAATAAGCACATAATATTAATAAATATTCTTATTATAGAAATT
>APFE031624216.1:74071-147659 GCA_000404065.3 Pinus taeda
CCCTTTGAATTCCTTCAAAATAAATTTTCAAACCAATCTTAAGCAAAAATTTAAAAGAATCTACACGCCTTTTTTTTCTTTGTAGGAGCTCGATATTTCCTCTGATGTATCTTTGTACTTTCAGAACATCCAATTCTAAAATTGTGACCTGTGGTATCCCACTGTGTCCTCTTTCCAATGCCACCAATCTGACCCCAATTGGATTCTCCAATGAAGAGTTATGCCAAATCTCCCACAGTGACCTGATTATGGACCTTTCCAGAAGAGCGAACTTGTATGAAGTGCCACGTGTCACTATTTGGACCTTTGGCTCTGAAAAATATCCAGACGAAACTACAGTCCGTCCTCTTTCTGTACCTTTTTGTGAAATTTCAATCTGATGCTCAGAGAGAAATTTATGACGATTTTCCCCAGGTCACTTGTTTTGAATGTAATTCAGGAGTCTGCAAAAGACCAACTTCCTCAGATCATATCTTCGAAAATATAGTGCAAAAATCTCTGAAAATTTGACCCGAGTTGCAGCGCGATGTCTTCTCAAATGGGTTTTGTTTTCGACTTCTGAAACATCGCAAAAAAAAGTTATAGCGAAAATTCCACGATGACCTATTTCGAGCATCGAAACCCTAGAATCCAAAGCTCTGATACCAAATGTTATGAAACCAGCTCAAGAAAAGATAGAAAAGATAGATCAACGCCCTTAGAATTCAGCCTCTTTGAGGGGCCAACTCCTTTACATTACATAAATGAACAATTCTTGGATAATACAAATGACAACCTCCTTCTATATAATAAGGAGTCTAAGGAGTCACAATATAACCAGCTGACCTAACAATAATAATATAAGCCACAAAAATAACAATAGAGGGATTCTATGGGGAACAGTAATAACAATATGGGGGCAATAGGGGCACAACAATATTAATAAGGGGTACAACTACCATAGTAATGGGGTAATCACTAGTATTATAGGGACCCAACACATAATCATCAACTAAAAGCATACATAGAGGCCAATATTTCTTGAAGAGCCAAAATTATTATTGCTCCGTTAAGGACTAATTTTCATCAACTGCGTTGCGAAACAAGGCACTAAAAAAGGCCAAAAGAAGTGTGGGAGGAAAGAGAATGTATTTTTTGTTCTTCTGGAAAAGTGGAAACAGAAAAGAATTTCATTTTAGAATGTGAGGCCTTTAAAGACAACAGGGAAAGTTATGCAGATATTCTGGCAGCTAGCTTTGGGATAAACTATTTAGAGAGGGGCTTGTCAAGAAGTTGGGAACGTTTATTGTGAGGCTTGAAAGGAAAAGAGTTGAATACATCAACCAGATGAAGAAGAAACCTGTCCCATAGGCTATTTTTAGCCTCGTGGACATTAAAATAATTTCTTTCTTCTTTCTTTCTATTGTAAATCTGTAGAATATATTGACCAATAGTCACATTCCCTGATAAGTTGTCTCTAAATAAACAAATTTTGTCCTACTTCATTCAATTAAAAAAAAAGATAAAAATAAATAAATAAAATCAAAGGAGGTCTAAAGTTAATGGGCCAAAACCAAACACACAGAACATGTTTCCAAGAAATCTTCCAACCTTTAATTCAATGATCTTAAGCACATATTTAGATTTTCTCTAAGTAAATGTTTCGAATTCAGTTTATTTTGTGTAGTCTTTTCTTCAAAATTAACATTTGCATGTAGGTAAAATAGTCAAGTAAATCAGTGCAACAGGTTCAGTTGCTCAAAAGCCTAAATTCTCTAACTAAGTGATTTAAATGCATCTGTTGGTTCATAATTTCTTGAACAGGGCATTTGCATGTTGTTAAAACCATCAAAGTAAAAACTTCAATAAGCGCAGTAGCTTGAAAGCCTTCACCTTTTCTCCAACTGGAACAACTGCAAGGAATATTTCCATTTTGGAAGGACTTTCATCCATTAGAGTGCATTTTTTTTTCCAGAAATCACAAAACAGGAAATAAAGAAACATTTTGAAATTAAACGATATTTTGAAAAAAAATGTAGAGGTGGCCAACATTAGGAAGTAAGGTTCAAATGCATTTTAGCACTCAAAGTATAGAATAGATTTGAGTTTAGTAGAAACTTAGAGATTCTCCCATGATAGCCATGACAACCAAGGTTGAATTTCTGGATAAGCAATCAAATAAATCGTGATCAGTCACGCAAGCATGAGCAGTCTTCTCTTTGTTAATAAGGATAAAACTTATTATTTTGCATCAAGAAGGTTAGTTGTAACAACCTTGGTTAAAATCCATGTAAAATATACAAGACCATTCCAAGTGGAATGGTGGGAAAAGCATCCTAGTGGGTGTTCATTCGATTTATTATGGCTAAGGAAAATGGAAAAGGCAATGGCAAAGGCTTTGTAAAGGTGTGAGGCATTAATTGGCATATTATTTATGAAAATAAAGAAAATTAGGAGAAAATGAAGGTGAAAGGTCATAGGTTGCATGTGAGGAGGAAAATGAAGGAAAATAATAGAAAATGAAGAAAATAGAGGCCTCATTAATAAAAAGGCTTTTGAGGATCAGTGGGTAGACTTGGTAAGTGTAAGATTGGTCAGTTCAATTTTGGAGATCTCTCTCTATTCTCTCTCTCTCATACTCTTAGATACTTAGATTTTTCTTGGAGCACTCTTGGAGGGCATGGCATATTTGGATTTTTGGAGCAAGGAGGCAAAGGAAGAGCAGGAAAGCGCAAGAGGACATCGGGGTCAATAGCTATAATGGGATTTTCTTGCAGGTACCTAGTTGCATGTATGTTTTCCTCACTAGTTTTGGCATGCATGACATATGCATGTGGTTTCTTGGTTATGATATGTCATGGGCATGGGGAATTTCTTGAATTTAAAGTGGATTTTCCTAGCCTTGCCATTTCCTGCATAGCCATGGAGATTTTGGGTTTATTTCCTTGTTTTGTTTTGGTTGGTTCTCATGTTTCCTTAGCTTGGGTTGACTTATTAGTTCCTGGAAGCCTTGGTTGGACAAATACTCTGGAAGCCTTTTAAAAACTTGGGTTGAGTTACTAGTCCGAGAAGCCTTGGTTAGACAAATGCTCTAGAAGCCCGTGTTGGGTTGATTTACTAGTCCTAGAAGCCCTGGTTAGAAAAATGCTCTGGAATCTCGGCGGTAGCTGTGGGTTGAGTTACCAGTCCTGGAAGCCTTGGTTGAAACAAACGTTCTAGAAGCCCTAGAAGGTTTGGATGGAGACCAATCTGATGATGGTTTTGTGACATTCAACTGTGACGTGGAATCAATTTTTGATGGGTTGAGGTGGTTTGGCATCTAGAAGCCCTAGATGGTTTTGATTGGTGTTTTTTATGAGATCCCACATTCATTCTTGGAATATGGAATGGGGTGTTGAAAGTAGCAACAAGAAATGATACAAATAGAAATGCTAAAAATAGCATTTCTATAAACAACATTTCAGGATATACTCCAACTCTGTTGAAAATAGCATCAAGAAATGATAAAAATAGAAATGCTAAAAATAGCATTGTTATAGATAGCATTTTAGGATATATTCAAATTTTGATTTGTTCTAGAATCAAAATTGAGAATTAAAATTCGAATTTAGTCTCACTTGTTGTTTGGAAAATAATTAATTAATTCATATTGAGTTAATTAGTTGGTGAAAATCAAACATGAAGTCTTGTGAAGACATGCAACAATTATCCCTTTGATTAAGGAAGTTATCCCTTAATTAAGGAGATAAGGATGAGTTGTATTTGAGTTGTAATGAGTGAGCTCAGTTAACTGAATTAAGTCGAGTTAAATTAGTTCCAAATAGTTTGAGGAACTAATTGTGAGTTCAGTTAGTTAATGCATGCATGCATCAAACTAGTGTACTCCAGATAATTGAAGATTCTCTCATAAATAACTCATGCATGTCAGTTCAGAGAAAGACCCAGTTGAGATTAAAGATAGGGACATTGTACTATCAGTTGGAGGAATTTTCCTATAAAGGAAACTCATCCATGCAGAAGGAATTAAATCCTTCAAGTTTGCACAGTTAATTCAGAGGTTAGTGTTGTGTGTGAGGTGAGAATCACACAGGTTGCAGCTGGAGGACCCAGGAGAAACTGCGCAAGGAAATAGGAGGCTTGGAGGACTAAAGGAAGGCATATGTTTTTTCTATTCTGTCTATGAGCAGTAGTGAGGGATTGTACTGAGAGCTAGATAGCTTGTGAACTAAAGCTTTGTGTAATCCTGAGATATTTCCACTTGTCTGATAATACAAATAGCGGGGTTTTTAGCTGAGGCTTTCCCCAGAGTATTCTTCTGTGTTTCATGTGTGATTGAATCTTCTTCTCTGTTATATGTGTTATGTTTGATCTTGCTCAAAATCAATTAAGCTTCCGCAAGTTTGGTTTTAGAAGTAGATTAATTATTTTTCTTTAGTACATTGCATAATCAATTTAATCTACAACGAGAATTTCTACATGGGGGTGAATGGTTGAAGATATAATTGGCTCAACCATTCTATGGTTGGGTGGAACATGGTAGTCCTACACTAGTTTCGATTTTGCATAATTAATATGAGGTTATTTATCCTTGTTATCTCATGAGTATTATATTGGTTTATATGTGGATTATATGGCTATTGTATCCTTGGTGTTTTTTTTTGTTATTATGTTGGTTATGAATATGTAGTATGACAGTGGTTATGTATGACTTCTACATGTTTTTACTTGTATATGAACGAACAATGTATCTATGGCCTAATGGATGAAACCGCAGGTAAAGTGATAAGGAAACAATGCCTCATAGTGAATCTCAGATAAGTATAGGACCCCCATGCTTAGATGTGTTGTTTACACCTGTGGATTACATATTCATTATATGTTTGATGAAATGCCAGTCATGGCTAGTACGGGTCTAGTCAAGGTCTTATTCAAGTAATTGTATTAGTACTATTATTTCCATGTTATCTCACTATTTTGAAGATGTCATTCAATTCTATGTAGTGACATGGGCTATGGGCCTGAAAAAGTGGCCCAAATCTCGGGGACGCTGGCATAACACTGCAAAATATTCCCTAGATGTTGGCTTGCAGGCCTGTGAGAGTTTCCAAAGGTCCCTGCACATTGGCATGCCCATAGCATAAGAGCATCCAGAGGTCAAGTGGTCCAAAATTTCAGTGGGACCCAAGGGCTGGCTAGCAGAAAGGTTGGGCTGGTTCCTGAGGGTCCTAATGCTGAAGTTGAATGTATGTATGGTGTGTTTCTCCACATCCTTAACATGAATTAGGAGGTCGAATCATATCAGAGTGGTTTCTCGTCATGTGTTTACCCTAGTCGGTCGGTTACTTGGTTAGATGTGGGAGGAGGGTGTTACAAAGTGGTATCAGAGTATGGTTCACCCCTCGGACTGGATGGGCTATGTGTTGGTCAGGCATTCATGTCAGTTGCATATGTGGTCCTTATGCTTGTATTCCTTATGCTTGTTTCATTTGAATAATTGTTGATCATGTTTGTAGTGATGTTGCCATGTGAAGATTAATGGTGTTGTTGTGGGAAGTGTCGTCATCAATATATGGTTGTATATGCGTTGTCATGCATGTCGGTGTCTATATGCATGCATTATCATGGTTATAGTTATGCATATATAGTAGGTAAAACCTGCATAGTTGGTTGAGGTAGAGCAAGAGATGCATATCATCAAGTTGCAACATTGGACCTCAGGGCAAGAGCATGTTGTCATACATGTTTGGATGTTGGGCATGCAGGTATGTAGGTTAAGGATTGTTATGTGCATTATGGTTATGTGTATGCCTTAATTCTATTGATGTTATGGTCACATACTTTATAAATTCTATTTGATTAGTGTAGTCATATGTACATGTGTCAAATAGTCATGAATGATAGTAACCTGTGGTTGTATGCATTGCTATTTTTGTTTTATGTTAGATAACTTGATGATTATGTTATAAGTTGTTGATGAGTATGTTATAGGTTAACTTGTTGCTATTATATGATAATTAGCTTGATTATTAGGTTATATCTTGTTAATGAATATGATAAATAACTTGTTGTTGTTATATGATAGTTAGCTTGATGATTAGGTTATATGTTGTTGATGAACATGATATATAACATGTTGTTATATGCTAATAACTTGATGATTAGGGTTATTACATTAAGATCTTGATGTTATATGTATCATAGTAAGTTGGATTGGTCTATGCGAATGGTTAGGGTTATGACATTCAAGTATGAGTTAATATGTTGCGATACTACATCATACTAATCTAGATTGTCTATGCATATGTGATTGTTATGCAAGAATGACAATTGTTTATGAGTTTCTGATCTGAACATGTTAATTAGTTATTGTTATGGATGTCAAGATCTTATTTATGATTGAGTTGATATGTTGTGGAGTTATATCGTGATAACTAGATTGATTATGCAGACAAGATAGCCTCCCCTGAGATACATTAAGGTATGATTTTTCTTATGTCATCTACTTTGTGCTTGAATGTTTGATTATGGCGTATATTTGGTGTTTGATTGTTTGGTGTCTATTATGTCATCTAGTTGATTTATTTACCATGGTATGTTTGCAAGTTGGTTGAATATTTGATGAATTGCATAATATGAGTATGTGTTCCAATGATCTTGTTTTAAGATAATTGTACTAATACATATGTGTTGAGATAGTTGATATGTACTTGAGTGTAGTTGTGATAGTTGTAGAATTATGTCTAATGACTATGAGTTGACTATGGATTATGACATGATTGTTAATATTGGTAAGGGTTGATTTAAAATTGATAGATATGATTGTCTTAATATTTGGAATGTGGGGTTGACGTGTGTGAACAATTGCTGGAAACATGCTTGATATTAGCATGACAAGGTAATAGTTGATGTGTTTATATAACTAACAGTTGGGTGATGTGACAACACATAGTAATAGGTATAAGAGAGGAATTGGCCAAGAATTCATTTGGATATGTTTGGAAACCCTAATTCCAAACGAATGAGTGCTTTGCATATAGGAAGTATTCTTAACCTTGATTTCGTCTGACATTATGTGGATATGTGCTATAGTCATGAACATGTATTTGAAAAGTATATCATCTAGTTTCTAGTTATGGATGGATTCGTCAAGGGAATTGGAGGCCCTTGAGAGATGGCATAGATGTGTTCAGTTACAAGGCAATGTCCTTGGCATAACAAGGTAAGGTAACTAGTTTGTTGTTATGTTTATTTATGCACTGACCATTATGTGTTCATGGTAATATGATGCAGGGGATTGCATGGCAAAGAGACTACCAAGAAATCTTGAAAAAGGCTCAGGTTGAGATTTTCTTTGGAAGCACTAGGAACTATGGGGATTGAGTCATGGTGTCTATTGTTATTATTGTGCTTTTGGTCTTTTGTGATTTGCTTGCACTTGATTTTTTAGTTTTGTTATGTCTAGTACATGATCATGCCACTTTGTTTGTGGTGTCGTATTGTTATTGGTTTTCTTCTTGTTTGTTTCTTGTGCTTGCCTTTTAATTTTTGAGTATTGGAAATTGGTTGGGAAAAAGGAAATTTAGTGCAGCTCAAAGAGAGCTTAATGAAATCCAGTAGGAAATGTTAGACTCGGATGAAGCCGATGCATGTATAGAGGAAGTTGAGCACAAGAGTATGACAACCAGTTGGACTGGTTGGGTCAATTCGTGTAAATGGACAATGGAAGGAAATTCATTGGAAAGGTAATCAAGAAAGGGTAAGGTGAATGGATTTGAGGTGTCATATGCCTTGGCTATGTTGGGAATCGTTGTTCTCAATGTTGTGCTTGTTGTGAACAGATAAAGGGAGTTCTCTTAATCTTGACCTTATGATATCTGATAATTATGTTATGATCATGATTATGATGATGTTTATATATGTATGCATGTATGCATGTATGTATGTTGTTCTCTGACAGGGTCGTCTTGGATCATGGTTGTTTAATGTTAATTTATATATATATATATGTGTGTATGAATGTTATTGTCTAACATGATCATGATTGTTTTATGTTAATGTTTATTTATATGCATATACGTATCCATGTATCTATGTCACTGTCTGACAGGATTTTCAAGGATCGCTCATAAGGAGGAATGATTGCTTATGTAGGTGAATGGCATGAAGAGGTTCCTGGTCTTACGAGGAATCAATTGGGAGGAGTAGCCCTGACAAATCGATGAGGCCAGTATCATGTGGTTGAGTTGATATTATGTGATTATATTATGTCTATGTTATGGACAAGCTATACCAAGAGATACATTAGCGAAATGAAAGAAATATGAACTGCGACATGCTAGTTTAAGCATGGATGGCATAGAGACACTTAAAGCAAGGTTACTTGGTAGAGACAGTGTGGTTTTGGATGTGAAGTGATATTGTTGTGCATATATTGTATATGTTGTACATGTTGCATTTGTGATGTTGTACGCATGCGGTGCTATGTATATATAGTGTGTGTGTGTACATGTTGTTTATGCAATGTTATGTACAAGGTGTACAAATAGTGTTGTGCGAATATTGCACACGCAGTTCTAGGTATAGATGGTGCTATGTACTTGTTAGATATGCAATGATGTGTGCATATGGTGTTGCACACATGTTGGATATGCACTGTTGTGTACAAATGATGTTATGTACATGTTGGATATGCAGTGCTATGTACATGTGGTGTTGTGTGCATGTTGTACATATGGTGTTGTGTGCATGTTTGTACAAGTGGTGTTGCGTACATGTTCTACAAGTGGCATTGTGTGTGGACTGTGCTGTGTACATGTCTTACACGTGATGTTGTGTACATGTGGTGTCGTGTATATGTCGTGCATGTGGTACTATGTACAAGTGGTATTGTGTACATGTTGTATGGATGGTGCGATGTACATGTGGCATTGTGTACACGTTATGCAGGTGGTGTCATGTACATGTGATTTTGTGTACACGTTGTGCAGGTGGTGCGGTGTACCGATGGTACTGTGTACATGTTGTACATGTGGTATTATATGCATGTCATACATGTTGTGTTGTGTACATGTGATACAATGTATGCGCATTGTGTAGTTGTGGTATTGTGACATGTGTACTCATTATGTTGTACTCGTTATGTGTACTCATTATATGTACTCTATGTAATACATGTATTGTGTTTTGTGTCACGTGTAGATGCATGTATTGCATGGTGTCATATGTCGTGTGTGGTTGTATGTGTGTGATGCACACTATGTGTATGTGCACATGGTTGAGGAGAAGGCACTGGGTGTTTGTCAAGTGTGGCAACTGATTCAATGTGCATACATAATAAGGACAAAGGTAGAAGCTAAGGATTAATTAAAGGATACGCACCTGTGTTTTATTTCAGTTTAATTATGCATGTGATCTATGGTTATGGTCTATGATTATTATAGGTGATCTATGATTCTGGTTTATGATGGTTACATGTGATTTATGATTTTGATCTATGATGGTTGTGTTTTAAGCTAACCTAATGTGATATGTTTATACATAATAATTGATCAAAGATGCTAGTTTGACTTGTTGTGATAGGAAGTAAACAAGATTACGAGTGTATCTTATTCACGAGCTACCAATGAGGTATGATGTGAATTTATTTAAATTTATTTTTAATATAATGGAAGTTAAGTGCTTGGTACAGGGAGCATGAAATGCTTGGTTGGGTGGTTGAAACTGCCTATAAGAAATAGCAACAACAACAAAAGAAATTGGAACAAGCAATAGTATGTTGGTAAAGCACTTCAGGAGCAGGGCCATTTGGGACATTGGTATCCAATAGTGTCCATTGATTTCCATGATCATGTTATGACCTATATGATGGTTTTGAGGCATGTATATGCCTTGGTTGTTTAACCTTCTGATGCGAGGAAGCCTTTGCCAAGGGATGGATTGCCCGAGATAGGGGATGTTGGGGAACTTAGAAGGTGAGTGACTGCATGGAAAGGGGTGACCAGATTTTCCAAGGGACTGTGTAGCAGAGAAGGGAAGGTTTCCTATTTTGGTCATTAGAATTGCTAGATGGAATCATATGCACATTGGGAATGTGCCCTAGAATAATGAGCCGGTAAATGTTCGTTGTGAGGAATGTGGCACAGGATTGTAGCGCTGGACATTGGATGAATACTTTGACTTTTGCAGTGGATTCTGGAATTCTTGGGAAAGAGGTGAATCCTGGTACTACTTTGAGGGTGGAGGTGTGAGCCTCTGGATTCCCTTGCTGCAAATGCAGGCATCATATCCTTTTATTTGTTGGTTGAGAAAATGTGCATATGTGTATATTATTGTAAATATTGTATGGAGTTGGTTTATAAACCTCCACAGACAGTATGGTTATTTTCTAGTTGAAGAAAATGTGCTTAAGTATATGTGGTTTTTATTGTAAATACCATAATGAGATGTGTTATAAATCTCCAGTAAACGATATGTTTGTCATGTTTTAGCAGAACAACGAGATATGTTAAAAAGCTCCATGGGAAATATGTTTTGTTTTCAGTGATCTTACTAGTTATAGGTGTCATTAAACACCGAGGATAGTGTTCCACCAAGGGGGATGGTTTTGTAACATCCCTGGTTAATAATCCATGTAAAATATACAACACCATGGTCATGGGACATGTATTCCAAGTTGAATGGTGGGAAAACATCCTAGTGGGTGTTCATTTTGTTTATTATAACTAAGGAAATTGGCAAAGGCTTTGGAAAGACATGAGGCATTAATTGGCATATTATTTATGAAAATAAAGGAAATTAGGAGAAAAGGTGAAAGGTCATAGGTTGCATGTGAGGAGGAAAATGAAGGAAAGTAATGGTAAATGAAGAAAATAGAGGCCTCATTAATAAAAAGGCTTTTGAGGATCAGTGGCCATACTTGGTTAGTGTAAGCTTAGTCGGTTCAGTTTTGGAGCTCTCTCTCTATTCTGTCTCTCTCGTACTCTTGGATACTTAGAGTTTTCTTGGAGCACTCTTGGAGTGTGTGGCATACTTGGATTTTTTGAGCAAGAAGGAAAAGGAAGAGCAGGAAAGTGCAAGAGGACATTCAGATCAACAACTACAATGTGATTTTCTTGCAGGTACCGAGTTGAATGTATGTTTTCCTCACTAGTTTCAGCATGCATGGCATATTCATGTGGTTTCTTGGTTATGATTTGTCATGGGCATGCAGTATTTATTGGATTGACAGTAGATTTTCCTAGCCTTTCCATTTCCTGGATAACCATGGAGATTGTTGGTTTATTTCATTGTTTTGTTTTGGTTGGTTCTCATGTTTCCTTAGCTTGGTTTGAGTTATTAGTTCCTGGAAGCCCTAGTTGGACAAATGCTCTGGAAGCCCTATAACAACCTGGGTTGAGTTACTGGTCCTGAATTCTTGGTTGTACAAATGCTCTAAAAGCCCATGGTGGGTTCAGTCACTTGTCATGGAAGCGTTGGTTAGACAAATGCTCTAGAAGCCTGGCGACAGCTGTGGGTTGAGTTACTAGTCCTGGAAGCCTTGGTTGGAAAAAATGCTCTGGAAGCCCTAGAAGGCTTGGATTGAGACCAATCTGATGATGGTTTTCTGATGTTCGACCATGAGGTGGAATCATTGTTTGGTGGGTTGAGGTGGTTTGGCCTCTGGAAGCCCTAGATGGTTTTGATTGGTGTGTTTTATGAGATCCCGCACTCATGCTTGGAATATGGTATTAGAGTGAATGGCTGAAGAGAGAATTGGCTTAGCCATTCTACGGTCGGGTGGAACGTGGTAGTCCCATGCCAGGTTGAATCTTGCATCATTAATATGAGGTTATTTCTCCTTTTTATCTCATGAGTATTATACTGGTTTATATATGGATTCTATGGCTTGGTATTTCTGTTATTATTGTGCTGATTATGAATATGTATTATGATAGTGGCTATGTATGGCTCCCACCATGTTTTTACTTGTATATGAATGAACAATGTATCTATGGCCTAATGGATGAAACTGCAGCTAAAGTGATAAGGAAACAATGATTCACAACGAATCTCAAATAAGTATAAGACCCCTAAGATTAGATCTATTGTTTACACCTGTAAATTACATATTTGTGATATGTTTGACAAAATGTCTATCATGGCTAGTAGAGATCCATTCAAGGTCTTATTCAAGTAATTTCATTAGTACTATTATTTACATGTTATCTTACTGTTCTAAATATGTCATTCAATTTTGGGCAGTGACTTGGGCTCTGGGCCTAAAAAAGTGGCTTAAATCCTGGGGACGTTGTCATAGTACTGTACAAAATAGTCCCTGGACGCTGGCTTGCAGGCATGTGAGAGCGTCTAGAGGTCACTAGATGCTTGCATGCCCATAGCATGAGAGCATCTAGAGGTCAAGTGGTCCAAAATCTCAGTGGGACCCAGGGGTTGGCTGGCAAAAAGGTTGGTTTGGTTCTTAAGGGTTCTAATGCTGATGTTGAATGTCTATATGGTGTGTTTTCGTTGGTTCCACTTCCTTAACATGAATTAGGAGGTCGAATCATATCATAGTGGTCTCTCATCGCATGTTTACCCTGGTTGGCAATTGCTTGGGTAGATGTGGGAGGAGGGTGTTGCGTTAGAGCTCTAGGATTGGGCGAGACCCACACATGTTTAGAAAGGCTCATACATTATAATACAAAAATGGGGATTCTTGTTGTGTTTGATAATATGAATACATATCATCCATACCACATATGGTGCGTGGGGTTGAGTCATTTGATTCTCACGTCACATGGTGAACAATCATATGAGAAAGAATGCAAGTGTACACTTGTACACATGCCCCATTGCTTCTTGCCTTGGTTAGTGGGTTATTCTGGTTTGAAATTTGAATTACATTGGGCGGATGTGATGCCTTTGAATAGTTGTTTAAAATTCTATTTGTTTTCTTTTAACTATAACTGAGAGTTGTGTTTTCGCCTTTATTTAGCGAACCAACAAATAATAAATTCTTTGTGGCTATACCCCAGTGCACTCACCGCCACGGAACTCACTCACAGAGTGTGAAGTTCTGAAAATGGAGTTAGTGGAAATCATAAGTGTAACGAAAAATGTCACGAGAATAGAGCTAGAGCTATAATATAGGTTTCACGAAATAGTAAAAATGTTAGACAAAATTGCCAGGTTAACGGATTCAAAAGAAAGGCATATTGGCCTAAATATAAACATGATCTCATCATTCAAATAATAAAGTTTAAAATGCAGAAAAATAGAAATCATTAATACTTTGACTAAAATATTTATGATAAAATAATTAAAGTAAAACTTTGGGCTAAATACAATGTTGTTCCAGTCACTCGTATTCAAATATGCAATGAGAAAGTAGCTCAAAATGTTGGAATTAAACACGAAATGTCAAAATGGTTTACATTTCGTGTTTAATTCCAACATTTTGAGCTACTTTCTCATTGCACACACACACACACACACACCACACACACACACACACACATATATATATATATACAATTTTACCAAAAATTTATAAATAAATATGTAATAAAATAAATATTCAACAGTTTCATCTAAAAAGAGTTTTGGTAAATGTAATGAAATTATTCATTGCTTTTCATGGTTTAGTAAAAAGTAAATAACTGTTGTCACGTTCTTCGCACCTTCTCACAGTGATTGTTTCTTCTCTTTTGAATTAAATTTACTGCACACTGAAACCTTTTGAATTTTGACTTGTAGCTTCCTAAAATCCTTTTCTCAATGCTACAGTACCGATTGAGCTAATGATGAATGTTAATAGCTAAATATTTGTATGAGGAAACCTTCTCCAAGTAATTGTTATCATAAATGAAATTATCATAGTTGATCTTTTTGGGTCTAATTATCATGAGTTTAGTCTTTGTTGGTATTAACAATCATACCCATCTTGGAGCAATAATTATGGAGGACTCTAAGTTGCTTGTCAAGTTCATCAAGGCTTCTATCTAGAAGAAATATATCACTAGCATAAAGGAGAAGAGTAATGACTATACCAATGAGCTTGCGTCCATCAGATCCTACAGCTTCTAAACGCTCTTCTAGATTATTAATGTAAATGCCAAAAAATGATAGGGGATAGGGGACATCATTGATTAACTTCGATATTGCATTTAATCTCCTTAGACCAACCCTTGGTGGCCTTAAGCTTGCAAATAACATTCTCATATAACCTCGTTACAAAAACCCTCAACTTGAGAGGAACCATTAGCTCATCGAGTCTGCGCCATAACTACTCCCAAGGAATTATGTCGAAAGATTTTCTAAAGTCAACAAACCAACATAATTAATCAATTTTTTTATTGCGACACTCATCGACAATGGCCTTAAGAGTGAAAGGTGTTTAGTAGTAAAGTGTGTCTCCTAAAACCAGCTTGCCCTTTAGCTCTTTTACCATGGATTTCAAGCCAGAGGCTAATCTTCTTTTCCTAAATGAGCCTATACAATTTGACTAAACTGTGGTTAATTATGATAGTCCTATAGTTAGTGGGAACATTTTTATCCCCACTTTTAATGATAGGCACAATAAGGCTTTGGGTCCAAGGCTTAGGGAAGTTGTGTTTCACCACCAAATTGAGGATTTTGTGTATATGAGAGATAAGAATATACCTTCCCATTTTGAATTTTAGCTTGGTAACCTTCAATATCCCTAGCTTTCCCATTCGCGAGCTTGTTAATCCTCAACTCCACGTCTACCAAAGAAAAGATGTATTCCTCTATAGGAGTGTTTACGATGTTTTCCATGGTGTCTAGGGAGTCATAAATGTTCTTAAGATAGATATCCCATTCCTTTAAAGGGATAAAATTAATTTCTTTCATTTTACAGGTAAGAATATTCCTCCAAAACTTGTTAGGCTCAACTTTTAAGAGATGAAGAAGACACTCTTGACTCATATTTATATAGTACTTTATCTTCCTTTTGATAAGATCTTTGTACACACTTATATTTTCAATATTTATAGCTTTGTTAGGAGCATCTCTAATTTATTTCTTGGAAAACTCACAATCATTATCATACCCAAGGGTTGGAAGTCCTATTGTTGTTTTTATACGATACCTTGGTAGAAGATCTATTAATGGTATAGGAAAGGGTTGTAGTAAAATTGCGGTAGATGTGATCAATTTTACCATTATACATTGAGAGATCTAAATCTCTCATTAAATCCTTTAAGAAGAGATCCATTTTTTATCTAGGAGATATAAAATATGCTCAAAATTCAAAGTACTCAAAATTCCTCGACACCAATTCCAAAATGTAGTGCTCGTTGTCTTGATTCCAACGTTGCTTGAATCGCCTCAATTCGATGTCGTATGAGAAAGTTATGATGTTCTAAAGTTTTTTCCCAATAGCTAAAAAGTTAACTTATAGGGTTGAATGGGTTGTTGACTGGGCAGGTTGTGCAATTGATGTCATCAGCTAACTATGCAAGGTAATGTGTCAGATGGGCCAATTCTCTACTGGAACACGATAGGTTCATACAGGTCGGGTTGGCAATTGTGATTGGTTGTTGATTGATCGTGTGGCCCAATCAGGAGGCACCAGATGACCCAATGAGATGGAACCACATGACCCTTTTTTATTGGAAAAAAAAATTGTAACAGGGCTGAAGGTCCTCAATGGGGTTTGACCCCTAAAGCTCCTATAGAGTAATACCACCGTTTACCATTAAACCACAACAATAGTTCTTAACTGAAATGGAACTCTAGTTATATTTGAATTAAAGTTGTTGGCGCGTTAGGGAAAGGGGGTGGAACTCTTGGCCCCATCCTCAGGTTTTTATGCATTGACATGACTGCGGCTAATAACATAGGGGGTGGGCGGATAGGCCTCGGCCCCCAGTTCCAATAGACCAACATAATTGCTAGTGGGAGTCATGGTGGAGGGGGCGGGCAAATAGGCCCTACCCTTGATCTTATTGGTGACGCGTGACCACTACCCAACGCATAGCCGAAGGGGTGGACATGTATCCTAGCCCTTGGCCACATGGCCCATATAACTAGGACCATTGCCAAAGAAATATACACTTAAGGCCTTATGAGCACGGTTAAATAGGCGACAAATTGCACCAATTGTGACAAGAATCTCGCCAATGCGAGGCAAAATTATCGCTCGACGGTCAACGAAAAGGTGGATTTCGTAGAATAGTTAGCCAATTGTATCAATTTGCAGGCATATGATAGAGAATTGAAGAAATAGGTCTAACTTGGTCATTCTTCAGCTTTTTGAGCTCAAGAAGAGCCTAGGGACGAGTTTTTGGGTGTTATGAACTCAATGGCAGTATCATTTTTGCAATTTGAGCTATGTAAACTAATGTAATTTAAAATTTGAGCATATAATTTAAAGTCCCAACATTGGAAGCTGAACCCGGAGATGTAGCCGAGGGGGGTGACCTCTGTCATCAAGTTGTTGTAATCCTCCCAAAACCGATTAAGAGACTTCTAGGCCCAAAACAAGTGCCCACACAAACAGGATTTACCACAATCCTGCCAAAACTAATCAAGGGATTCCTAGGCCCAAACAAGAACATACACTACCAGGCTTTACCATAATCCCGCCAACACCGGTCAAGGGATTCCTAGGCCCAAACAAGCTTGGATGCCTTTGTATTTCTTCACGAATCTCTTGAGGAATTTTCTCATCTCAACCCTAAGGTTTTACCATAATCTCGCCAAAATTGATCAAGGGATTCCTAGGCCCTTGGGAATTTTCCTGAGATCAGCTCACCCGGTTCTAAAACCATCCATCAATCCAAATCTCTACCAAATGAAAGAACCCCATCACACCATGGTTGTTCGGAAATGGAAAGGCAAGGATGAAACCATTATTGCACCTGGAAAAATCCATGCCAATGACAACAAGAGAACCAAAGACATATATGCATGTACCGTGCATTAACATACTAGCTAAGAACTCGCACATGCAACCTGTTTCCTACAAGTATTCCTATTGAAGCTTCTTGATCCAAATTTTCCTTGCTTGGTCCTTTCTTTCCTTCTCTTTCTTGTCCTTTCTTTGCCTTCCTTTCTCTAATGCTAGAGTGCTCCAAGAATGATCTAAGTGTGCAAGAGTATGAGAGAATAGAGAGTGCTCTAAGCTAAAACTGACAAAAGGTTAACTAACAAAAGTTGTGAACTGATCCTCAAAAGTATTTTTATTATTAGGGTCTCTATTTTCTTCAATTTCCTCTAATTTTCCTCCAATTTCCTCCTCACATGAAATTTTGTGACCTTTCACCTTCCTTTTCTCCTATTTTCTATTATTTTCATAAATAAAATGTCAATTAATGTCTCTTTTCCTTTTCAATTCTTTTGCCAATGCCTTTGCCCATTTTCTTATCCATAATAAACCGAAGTGAACACCCACTAGGATGTTTTTTCCAACATTTAGCTTGGAATACATGTCCCGTGACCTTGGTCTTAATTTGCCTTTATTAACTTTATTACATGAACCTTTAACCCAGGGTTGTGACAAACCCCTCCCCCTTAGGGGAACACCGTCCTTAGTGTTATATGACACTTATGACCAGTAAACCACTGAAACCCAAACATACTACCCATGGAGCTTTATAAACTAGCTCGTTGCGATATTTACAATGAAATCATGTTGAAAACATGACAATCATATCGTTTACTAGAGCTTATAATACAACTCAATATAGTATTTACAATAATAACCATAAATAAATATGTACATATACCAAAACTCCTTTTCCTCAACTGATAAATAATGAAGGATACATAATTTGCATCAGCCACAAGGGAATCCAGAGGCTCACACCTCCACCCTCAAAGCAATACCAGGATTCGCCTCCTTCCCAAGAAGTCCAAAATCCACTATCAAAGTCAAAGTCTGCATCCAATATCTAGCACTATGATCTTTGCACTACTTGTTCTCTCAGTGAACAGTTATACATTGATTGTTCCAAGGCACACTCTCAATATGCATCTGATTCCATCTGGAAATGCTAATGACCAAAAGAAATCCATCCCCCAACATTCCCTTCTCTACTACACAGTCCCTCGAGAAATCTAGTTACCCCCTTCCATGCATTCACTCACCTTCCACGTTCCTCGACATCCCCTTTCCTGAGCGATTCATCCCTTGGAAAGGTTTCCTCACATTGGAAGGCCTAAAAAACCAAGGCATATCCCTACCTCAAAACCATCATATCGATCATAAAATGCTCATGGTAACCATTGGACACTATTGGGTACCAGTGTCCCACAATGGTCCTATTCCTAAATGCATTACCAATACATTGTTTCTTGTTCTAATTCCTTTTTGTTTTTTGTTGTTATTTCTCTAGCATTCAATCCAACCACCCAAACCGAGAATTTCCATGCTTTCCATACCAAGCACATAATTGTCATTAGACTCAAAACAAATTGAAATAAATTCAAATCATACCTCATTGGTAGCTCGTCAATAAAGTACACCCAAAATTCTATTTACTTCATGTCACAATAAGTCAAACTAGCTCTTTGATCAAATCATCATGTATAAGCATATCACATCAATTGAGCTCAAAACACAACCATCATAAATCAAAATCATAGATATCATGCATAGTCAAAACTGAAACAAAATATTCATACTTATCCTTCAATCGGTTCTTTGCTCCTGCCTTTTTTTTTTCCATACACACACTAGATTAGTTGCCACACCCAGTAAGAAACCAATGCCTTTTCTTCTCTTCAATCATGTACACATACACCTTAGTGTAGACCACACACATACAACCACATACGACATGCAACACCACACAATGCATGCACCTAGAACCACCATATAATACATACACCTACACCGTGTGTACACCACAACACAATGTATACACTTACACCTTATGTACAAAGCAATACATATATGTACTTGGAGTACAACACAATGAATACACATGTACACAACGTATGACATGCACACAATACCACATGTACAACATGTACACAATGCCACCTACACAATGAGTACACAACACCACCCTCACAATGTGTACACAACACCACCTATACAATATGTACATGGCATCGCGTATACATGTCACCACCTACACAACGTGTACACAACACCACATGTACACAACACCATGTGCACACAACACCACATGTACAACATGTACACAACACCGCACACACACAACACCACATGTATAACATGTACATAGCACCACATGTACAACATGCACACAACACTATATATACCCAATATTGTATGTACAACGTGTACACTGCACCTCATGTACACTACACAACATATACAATATGTACACAAACCATTTGTACATAGCACTGCTTATACGACATGTACACAACACCATGTGTTCACAACAATGCATATACAACATATAGATAACACCATATATGCACAACACCACATATACAAGATGTACACAACACCATATATACATAGCACCACATCTACACAACATTACAAGTACAACATGTAAAACATATACACAACAATAGTACTGCACATCCAGAGACCACGTTGTCTCTACCGGGAAACCTTGCCTCTAGTGTCTCTCCACTATCCATGTTTGTCCGAACATTCCACATATCCCACTACTTTCATTCAGTTGATGTATCCTTCAGTTTTACTTACCATAACATAAACATAGGCATATTATAAACACATAATATCAATTCATAACCACACGATACTAACTCAATAGATTTGTCAAGGCTACTCTTTCCACTTGATTCCTCATAAAATCAGGAACCTCTTCATGCCATTTACTTGCATAGGCAATCATTCTTCCACGAGAATGATCCCTGATGACCCTGACAGACAACGACATACATATATACATATAAACATTATCATAAATCAATCATGATCCCTGATGACCCTGTCATACAATGGCATATGTACATACATATATACATATATAGGCATTAGCATAATCATCAACACAATTACCATATCTCATAAGGTCAAGGTTAAGAGAAATCCCTTTATCCATGCAACATATGCACAACATTGAGAACAACAATTCCAAACATAGCCAAGGCATCCGATGACTTGAATTCATTTACTTTACCTTTCTCATGACTGTCATGTCACTGTCCATTTATCCCAATGGACCCAACCAATGTAATTGGTTGTCATAATCTTGCCTCCAGCTGCCCTTATACATGCACCAGACTTCATCAGGGTCTTACATTATCTGTTGGGTTTCATTCAACTCTCCCTGAGCTCCATTAATTTTCCTCTTTCCCCAACCAATTCCCAAGACCCTCAAAACATAAAAGGAAAGAAAAGAAACAAACAAGAAGAAAACCATGGAAAATAAATTGCAATACAACAACACAAAAAAGTGGCATGGTCGTGCACCAGACCTAAACAAAACAACAAATCAAGCGCAAAAAAGTCATAAAGCACCGAAAGCACAAAACTAGTAACAGACACCATGACTCAACCCCATGGGTTCCCAATGCTTACAAAGGAAAGCTCAACTCGAGCCTTCTTCAAGATTTCATGGCAATCTCTTTTGCCATGCAATTCATTGCATCATACTACCATAAACACACAATTGTTAGTGCATAAATAAATAAAACAATATATCAATTACCTTACCTCGATGTTCCAAGCACATTGTCTTGTAACTAAACATGTACATATATCATCTCTCAAGGGACTCCAATTCCTTGACAAGTCTAGTCATAACTGAAAATAAGTTTTTGTACCTGTCAAATACATGTTCGTGAATCTAGCACATATCCACATAATGTTAGACAAAATCAAGGTTAAGAAGACTTCATGTATTCATGCAAAGCACTCATTCATTTGGAATTGCGATTTCCAAACATAGGAAAAGGAATCCTCATCCAATTCCTTTATTTTACCTTTTTTATTGTTGCAATTGAGTCTTATTAGATGTTATCACATCACCCAAATGTTAGTTATATAGACAAATCAATTGTTACCTTGTCATGTCTATTAATTTTAAATCATCCTTTACCAAGACTAACAACCAATCAACAATCAACTCACATTCATTTGTCATACTACTACAATTAGCAGTCATTTGCACTCAAGTGCATATCAATTACCTCAACACATATTGTGTTAGTAAAGTTGTCTTAAAACAAGATCATTCCTTCATGCAATCTTATTGACACATACTGATATCATGCAATTAATAAAAAATTCAAACAACCTGTAAACATACCATGTTAGATAAACAAAACATATGATTTAATCACACTCATACCTCAATGTATCGTAGGGGAGGCTATCACATCTGCACAAGTCAGTCCAGATTAGTATGACACAATATCACAAGTATATAGACTCATACCTGAATATCATAACCATAACTATCTGCACGAACCAATCCAAAGTAGAATGATACATAGTAGCATCAAGATCTTAAATGCAATGACCATAATCATCATGCATATGACCGCAATGCATACAACACCAAGTTACTACCATGTATGACTATACAATGCATGTGCATATGACCACACTGATAAACTAGAATTTATCATGCATGTAACCACAACAGTAATAGAATGATAGACATATACATAAGCATAATGCTTATAACAACCATTAACCAAAATACATGCATGAAAAACATGCAAACATGTATGACGATCTGCGCTTACCTCGAGGTCTAGTGTTGCAACCTCGCTTTGATGATCTACATCTCCTTCTCTATCTTAGCAAAAATGTCAGCCTCATAACATACCAACAACATCATAAAAATCATAATTACGACCATGATGCATGCACAACAAACACATAGAAAACTAACATGCATGCATGACAAACACATATTGCCCATCTAGTCCAAGTGTTGAACCAGGAAGCTCTAATACCAACCTGGTATCATAGATCACCCAAAGAGAATGAAACCAACTCTGATACCAACATGTAACACCACCCTCCCACATTTACCCACTTTCACGGATCTTCTGAGGTAAACATGAGATGGAGAGATACTATGATATGACCCAACCTCCTAAGTCCTCTTAAGGAAGTGGGGTCGACTAATGACCACTAACTAGCCACTTGACACCTCCTACAAGAGCTATAGTTCACTCAGGGGCTGAACAACCACCCTAGGTGTCTAAACCCTACATCCTAGTCGTCTCATGGGTGGGCTAGTGTATGTGCCAAACCTATTCGTATAAGAGTTGCCTCCCCAAATATATCCGAAGTGTAGATGATTAAGTCTACCTCTAGCCATCATATCATGGATGGTGTTGGGCACCCATGGACTAATGGTTCTGATCTGAACTTCCATAGGTCATTCGTAATCATGGATGTGTATCCCCTTTAGTATTGATCATGGTTCTTCCTGCCCGAAAATAAATAGGTATTCCTACTATCTATTAATAAGATCGGTATCAATCATGGCTTTAGGGCCCAGTCTCAGAGTATAACAGTATATTTCCAACCCACCCAATGCATGTCTATCTCGGACTGGTCAATCTCGATGGTTTCCCCTGCTATTAAACAAATCTTGCCTTACCCTGCTGGGACATATTGATCCGACCTAGTCGTAATGTATATTTTTTTGTAGGATGTTCGTCGTATCTATATTGAGAGGGGGAGGAGTCTATTCCAGAGAGCGCTCTTCGTTGGGCAAGTCTATAGGAATTCTCTCTTCAAGTTATATCCCCTACTATTAATAATGTTTGCTCTCTAACCACTGGCAGTTAAGGGTCTCAACCACTCCCATAGAATGTTATCCATGTAGATGGAAGCCTCCAACCACTCCCACAATCCTACATCCCAGTGGTTGCAGCCTAAGAAGTTCGGTTTAGAGCATGATATTCCAGAATTTGAGCCTAAATTCTAGGTTAGCCTCCAAACCACTACCCAAAACTCAGTGAGACTTTCCAGAATGATAAATGACATCAATACAAAGACATCCATATAGAATTTTCTCAAAGACTTGACCTAACAAGGCCTAACCATGACAATCATTTCATCAAACACATTGTGAACATGTATTCTACAGGTCATGAATGCATATATGAACATAGGGGTATGATACTTATTTGAGAATCGTTAAAAAGGTCTAATGCTCTCTCATAATAGTTGTAATAACAACTATTAGGTCATGCATTCAATAACCATTCATTTACTAGTCGAAACATGATAAGAGCCATAACTACAATCTGTCATGAAACCATGCTTATAACCAGAATAATATCAATGATAGAACAACCATCAAAGCCACATAATAGAAAGTATAAATAATGATGAAATACAAGAGGAAAGGAGCTCTTATTAACATATGAAAATGCCAACCAAGTCAAGAACTTCCATGTACCACCCGATCATATATTGGGCTTAACCAAATATTTCTTTCAACCAATCACCCTCGTTCCATATTCCAAGCATGAATGTAGGGGACACAACAAAAAAACCATGGATTCCTCAGGCTTACTGCAATCCCGCCAAAACTGGTCAAGGGACTCCTAGGCCCAAAACAATCACCTACACAATCAAGATTTACCGCAATCCCGACAACACCGGTCAAGGGATTCCTAGGCCCAAACAAGAACATACACTATCAGGATTTACTGCAATCCTGCCAACACCAGTCAAGGGATTCCTAGGCCCAAACAAGCTTGTATGCCTCTAGATTTCTGCACCAATACCTTGAAGAATTTGCCTGTCTTCACCCTCAAAATTTATCGTTATCCTGCCACAACAGGTGAAGGGATTCCTAGGCTCTTAGGAATTTTCTTGAGAACCCCTCAATTGGATCCAAAACCATCCAGAAATCCAAAGCTCAAACAAATGAAAGAACCCCATCACACTCTGGTTATTCGAAAATGGAAAGGCACGGTTGAAAACACTATCGCACCTGGAAAAACCCATGCCAATGAAAACAAGAGAACTAAATACGTACATGCATTTACCATGCATTCACTAACCAACAAGGAAATCACACATGCAACCTATTACCTGCAAGTATTCCTGTTGAAGATGCTTGATCCAAATTTTCCTTGCTTGATCCTTGCTTTCCTTTGTTTTCTTGTCCTTCCTTTGTCTTCCTTTCTCTAATGCTAGAGTGCTCTAATAATTATCTAAGTGTGCAAGCGTATGAGAGAATATAGAGAGCTTTGAGCTAAAACTAAAAAAAGGTTAACCAACAAAAGTTGTGAACTGATCTTCAGAAGTCTTTTTATTATTGAGGCCTCTATTTTCTTCAATTTCCTTTAATTTTCCTTCAATTTCCTTGTCACATGCAATTATGTGACCTTTCACCTTCCTTTTCTCCTATTTTCCATTATTTTCATAAATAAAATGTCAATTAATGCCTCTTTTCCTTTTCAATTCCTTTGCCAATTTCTTTAGCCATAATAAAAACTGAAATGAACACCCACTAGGATGTTTTGCCCAACATTCAGTGTGGAGTACATGTCTAGTGACCTTGGTTTATTTTGACTTTATTAACTTTATTACATGAACTTTTAACCCTGGGCTGTTACAAATCCTTTACTGTGTCTCAATCATCCTATTATTATTTTCCTTATAACTTTTGATTTATGCCTTCAAACTTCTCAATATATTTGATTTATGCCTTATTCTGAAACTGATTTGTAAGTAGAGTCACATGAACTATAGCCCACCATTCTACTCGTTCTCTCTGATCTTCTTCTTCTTGCAAGCATACTATGTTAGATAAACCAAATAGAAACATGATCAAACCATACCTTAGTGAATTTCAGGGGAGGCTATCACATCTGCACAAATTAATCATGATATCAACAAATAAACACCATGGATGATGACACAAGAATGCAATAATAACCTCATGCAGAATAACCATAACCATCACAATGCATGTATGACAATATACATTTATCCCATCCAGTCCATGTGTTTGAACCTGAAAGCTTTGATACCACCCTGTGGTATCAAATATCACTCAAAGAGAATGATACCTACTCTGATACCACCCTGTAATGACCCCTCCCACATTTACCCGCTTTTATAAGCTCTCCAAGGTAAACATGAGCTGAGTGCTACTATGACATGACCCGACCTCCAAGTTCCAGTGATAGTAGTAGGGCCTACAAACCAGCGTCTTGTTGGCATCCATCAGAGACTTCAGACCACTTAGGAGCCCAACAACCACCCTTGGTTATCAATCCTTGAGTTGAAACTATTTTCACTAACTTAACACCCCAACCACACCTTTGACACACTATGCGTGCAGTTATGAGGCTCCAACCACACCCATAAGCCTGCTTGCATGTTGTTATGACAAAAAATTCCATGTTATGTGCATGACATCGCGAGATCTATGCCACTTTTTCAGGAAAGCCTTCAAACCACTACCCAAAATTGCTTGTAAGTTTCCAGAAACATAAATAACATGATAACAAGGCTAACCTTTCAAAACTTGAATATGATCTTGACTAGAACATGCCTAATATAGGATAGACATTTCGTCAAACATATAGTAAACATGAAAACTACAGGTTATGAATGCATATTTGATCATAAAATTCTAAACTTCATCTGGTAATCACTAAGAAGGATCAATTCCCTCTCAAGCTAGCTACAACAACACTTGTTAGCCCATTCATTCATCGACCATTCCATAAACTATCAAATCATGAACAAGATCCAAAGCTAGAGTATATCATAGAACCATGCTTATAACCAACATATAACCATAATAGAAACCATGACTAAACAACCTTAAAATACACATAATAACAAGTACATGTACTCATTAATTACAATAGAAGAATAGGTCATATTAACATATGAAAAACCCAACCAAGTCAAGGACTTCCACATACCACTCGACCATAGATTTGGCTGAACAAAATATTTCTTTTAGCCACCCTGTGCCATATTCCAAGCATGAATGTGGGATCTCATGGGATAAACCAAGACATAAGCAAACAAGGACTCCAAAGGCTAAACCACCTCCACCATCAAGCTACTGTGATCTCACCTAAACCAATCTTGAGATCAAAAAACCAAACCAAGCTTGGATGCCTCAGAATTTATTCAACATATCTTGAAGAATTTTCTTGTCTCCACCCACCTGTCAAGGGTTTCCTGGAGAAAACCATCTCTACCCCCCACCTTTGGGATTTTCCTGAGACCACCTCACCCGGTTCCAAAACCTTTTGGCAATCCAAAGCTCAACTAAGAATGAATTCCATCACACCATGGTTATCCAAGAAATGACAAGGCAAGGCTAAAACCACTATCAAAATAGGATAAACCCATGCCAATGACAACAAATGAACCAAATAAACAAATACATGTACCATGCCTTCACATCCAAACAAGGAAATCACACATGCAACTTGTTACCTACAAAATATTCCTGCTTAAGTTTTTGATCCAACTTTCTCCATGTTTTCCTTTGCTTTTCTCTGCTTGTCCTTTCCCTTCCTTTGTTGGTCCTTTGTTTTCCATTTTTTTCTTGCCTGCTCTCGCTCTCTCTCTATAAAACTTATCCAAGCCAACACTGACCAAAATATGAGAATTGTTTCTCAGTTGCCTTTCTATCATTGATGTCTCCTTTCTCTTCATTTTCCTTCATTTTTCTTCAATTTCCTTTGCATGCATATTTGTGTCTCTTCACCTTCATTTTCTCCTATTTTTCTTTATTTCCTTAATTAAATGTCATTTATTGCCTCTTTGCCTTTGCGAGTGCCTCTTTCAATTTCCATAGTCGTTATTGAACCACAAGTGATGCCCACTAAATTGTTTGCTCAATACTCAAATTGGAATACGTGTCTCATGACCTTGGTCTTATTTTTCCTTTATTATCCTGTATTACATGAAACTTTAACTCGGGGTTGCTACAATCCATGCATCCCTATGAGGCATGGAATGGGCGGAAGCCAAGAAATTTATGTGCGTAGGTGTCCAGGCACCATGTTTATATCCATGTACAATATGGGAAGGAGAGGCATTAGGTGAGAAAGTATGAAGTGGATTTATGGTCAAATATGATGGTTATTCAAGTATTTATAGAGTCTAAGATCTAGTAAACAAGAAGCTTATCAAAAGTAGGGATATTTTATTTGATGAACATACATTATTGGTTAAAGGAGTAGACGATGTGACATGGAAAGTGCTACTAAGAAACCAATGCAAATATTGGACTTTAGGGGTGATAGCATTGGTGTTAGTTCTTTTAAAACCATCAACATTGTAAGGGGAGTCAATTCCCATATGAGACACAATGCAGGAATCTATGGTTAAGGAGGATATTAAGGGTGTAGAAGAGTTAAGACTAGGGCCTATGAGCATTGAGGAAATGGACAATATTAATAGTGAATCACTAATAATTAAAATAGATTTCAAAGGCCATCACAATGGTTCCATGATTATTCTATAATGTCAAGCATACTTATTTCATTACTATCAAAGAAGCCTCGCAAGTGATGGTAGCAGGCATTGGAACAATGGCATGTATAAAAAGTTTGAATCATTATTTAGAAAATTAAGCTTGGAGATTTGTAGAATTTCTTCTCAAAATGAAACAATTGGATGAAAGTATATAATTAAGATGGTTCAGATATTTTGGATAAAGCACACTTTATGGAAAATAGTATGCTCAGGCTAAAGGAGTCAACTACCAAAAATATATTTCACTTGTGGTGCAAATGTCATCAACTAAGGTGTGCTCATACTTGCTAAATTACATGGTATAAATGTGTATCAACTTTATGTAAATGCAAATTTCCCCAATGGAGAGTTAGAGAAGATATGCATGTTGTAGCCTAAAGCATATGTGAAATCTAAAAGACGACGTTTGGTTTGCAGATTGTAGGAGGTTTCGTGTGGTTTAAAGCAATCTTCCAAAGTGTGTTGCCAAAGGATTGATGGGTACCTAAAGGGACAAGTATTTAAGAGAATTCACCTATTGATTCAAATACTTACTTCAAGTATACATGTTAGATCTTCTAAATTCCAGCAATGATATAATTTTTTTGCAAACATTTGTCAATAGTAAAAGTTGAAATCTAACATCACAACTAAATTTTATATGGTCAATTATATAAATACATGAGCCCAAAGATGTAGGTTGAGTTGCAAGCAATGAAAAAGTGTTATTTGTGAATGCAAATTCCATCATGATTTATATTATGGTATGTACAAGACTAGACATCATTTTGTTTAATTTGATTGAGCCAATTTTCTTTAGGTCTCGGCTAACACTATTATTAATCAATCAAGAGAGTTTTAAGATATTTTTAGGGTACATAAAACAAATCTCCTACTAAGTTACTAGGGTATGGAAATGCATAACACAAAAATGCATCAAGGGAAATGCTAAGACATTCCTTACATATTAAGATTTTAGGTTGAGTGTCCCCAATGGAAAACATTTCGCACCATAAGTTTTCTTTTAGGGAGACAATGTGAAACCTTCAACATGGATTTTTTCCATCTTGAAATGGTGAGGAACACAACCCCATGTAACACTTCTTAAAACATGGACATTACTTTTGATGGAAATTGATACATTAAAGTTAACTTAGTACAATTTTGTGATGGAGATTTGAGCAATGGATGTGGATGATCAAAGATTTAGGTCTAACTAATGTTTCAAACTGATTAGAGGAATAATATCATGAGTAACTACGTAGCCAAACATCTAATTATTGACGTAGAGTGTCTCAAACATCAATGCAACCAAGGAATTCATTTGGTTTAGGAGATTAACAAATTAATTTTATAAATTGACCGGAGGAATAATATCATGAACAACCAAGAAGCCAAGCATCTAAGTAGAGTATCTCATCTGCAATTCAACCAAGGAATTAATCTGGTTTAAGAGATTTAATAGACAACATTGCAACACATCAAGGGCTATTCTCTAGTATCAAAATAAATAAAGTTTCTTTTGAGAATGAAGGACATATAATTATGTTGAGAGGTGCTCTATAACCCAATATGAGGGAGATGTTGTAAAGTCATGTAACATCATGTAATGTTATGTCTGCTCAAAATTTATAATTAAAATAATAATTATAATTATTAATTAAGAAAAGTGAAATTATCAAATTAAGAATTATAATAATTAAAAATTAAAATTTGAAATGTTAAATGTCAACGCACACCTCTTCAAAGGAATATGTGTTAAGGTTTGTCCTGAGTTGAGTTGAGGCATTTCCTGTAGTTTTTATGTTTCTTTAAATCTACATGTGTAAATGCCAAAATTATCATATGTGTTTCTTTAAATCTATACGTGTGAATGCCAAAATTATCATAAGCATGTACTTGTAATTTATCAATGTCTTCTAGAGAAAATTTTAGAGTTGAAACTCTCAAGGTTTCACCTACATGAGGTGATTTGGTTTAGGAGATTAACAAATTAATTTTGTGAATGCCAAAATTATCATAATCATGTACGTGTAATTTATCAATATATTGTAGAGAAAATTTTAGGGTTGAAACTCTCAAGGTTTCACCTACATGGGGTGATTTGGTTTAGGAGATTAACAAATTAATTTTATAAATTGACTGAAGGAATAATATCATGAAGAACCAAGCAACCAAGCATCTAAGTAGAGTATCTCTATCTACAATGCAACCAAGGAATTGATTTGGTTTAAGAGATTAATAGACAACATTGCAACATGTCAAGGGTTATTCTCTCGTAACAAAATAAATAAAGTTTCTTTTGAGTAACACAATAAATAAAGTTTCTTTTGAGAAAGAATGACATATAATTACACTGAGAGGTGCTTTATAGCCCAATATGAGAGAGATATTGTAAAGTCATATAACGTCATATAATATTATGTGGGCTCAAAATTTATAATTAAAATATAATAATAATTAATTAAGAAAAGTGAAAATATCAAATTAAGAATTATAATAATTAAAAAATAAAATTTAAAAGATTAAATGTCAACTCACACCTCTTCCGAGAATCACAACTACAATGAAAATCAACTTCTCACTTCTCAAAATACAACGATAGTAATAACAAAATCAACTTTTCTCTTCACATACAATTCTAGAATCTAGAATAACTTCCAAACATCTAATGGTATTAAGAAAATTATCAAAATGTGTACCGATTATTTTGTTATAACCATGTTAATTATTCAATATCAGAGAATTTCAACATAGATTCTTCGTAACAATAACGCTTGTTCAAAGTTCAAAACTTTTAAAATTCAAAATTGTAACAATTTTTACAATACTAAAATTCTATCGTATTTCTCCAAACCCTTTCATGTCTTGAATTCAGGGAACCTCTATCTGTCAAGGAATTTAACTTCAAACATGCCATCCATCACAAAATCTGTAAGAAACTTAGGAAAACTTAAGATATTTAAACTTTTAAAATTTAAAATGGTAACAATTCAGTATTGAATTCAGGGAACCTCTATCTGTCAAGGAATTTAACTTCAAACATGCCATCCATCACAAAATCTGTAAGAAACTTAGGAAAACTTAAGATATTACTGTTGACTTCCTCCCGAACGTTTAATTGTCAATCACGTTTATCACACATCTCAGACTCTCGCCTTTAATCATGTAATCAAATGCCTTGTTGATATCGGCAAATGAAACCTCATGTGTGATAAATTTCTCCAGTTCAAGCTTCTGCAAAAAAATAAAGAAGTTGACTTGAAAGACTGATTACATGGAGATCAAAGAGTAGAGATTTTTGCCACGAAAGGAAAGCAGCAGGCATGGCCTGAGAGAGCCATTTTTATCCTAAAATCTAAGCAAATGAATGAATCTTCATAGAATAACAAATGAAAGAAAGTCCTACCTTATCCAAATACAATTCTACCAGGCCTGGCAAATCGGTACGGGGCTTATAGTTTCCAAAGAAAGTTCCTTTCAATGTCCTTTCGTTCAGAAAATTCACGGGGCTGGTTGCAAAGACTGCGTCTGAATGAGGGACACCCACTAAAACGGCTACACCCCAACCCTGAACAACAAACACATACCCATTTGATCAGTGTATGCATAGTAACTAAAACTGAGCGTATATTTACAATTTCAGAAGAAAGGGAAGGGATGGCAGAGTAAATACATCATGGCAGGATTCGAAGGCTTGAATCATGGCTTTGACATTCCCTGTGCACTCGATGCTGTAGTCCACCCCTCCATCAGTTTTCTCGGCAATAACCTGATAAATTCCCAGAGTTTAGTTTTAATTTAAAGTATTTCTCCGAATACAACACAAAACTGAATTGAGCTTTAACATAAATTCTTTTACAGATCTATTGAGCACCAACAAAGAGCAATAAAATTGAAAGAGACAAAGGAAAAGATAAGTTGAAATCATTGTAGGCAGCTCAACCAACCTCTTGAATAGGCTTCTTGTAGTCCAGTGGGTTTATAAATTCAGTTACACCAAAGAGCTTTGCTGAAAGAGGACAGATTACAAAAACGATTCAAACAACGAAATAGAAAGGAAGTTCTTCAGTCAACATACATACAGTGATTAACAAATGATATAAATGGGCATTTTACAACCTTTTTCAAATCTGTCACTGTTTAAATCGATTCCAATTATTCGAGAAGCTCCTGCAATTCTTGCCCCTTCAGCAGCCTGCGTGCATAGTTAAGCCCGGGTCAGATGTCTAACAGAAAATGAAACAGTAAACTCATCATATGGATCCCATAAAAATAAAAATTCAGAAATGAAACTGAATTTTACTTACGGCAAGCCCAACACCCCCAAGGCCAAATATTGCTACTGACGAACCCTTCTTAGGTTTGGCTACATTCAAAGCCGCCCCCATCCCTGAATCCACAATAAAATGAATTTTGAATAGGAATTACAATCAAGGAAACGATCATGGGTGATTTTAATCACAGTCCAGCAAGCAGAACTCTAAGAATTCAATCACCCACTTTATAAATCAATAAATAATGTAAACTAATTCAATTATATCATTGTGATCTTTCACAATCATCAGCGAATTAAGTTTCGAAAACCCCAGAAAATAATTTACCTGTTGAGACCCCACAACTCAGAATACAGACTTTGTCCAGAGGAGCCTCTGGATTAATTTTGGCAAGGGAACCGACATGCGTAACTGTATACTCGCTGAAAGTCGATGTACCAACGAAGTGGTAGATGGGTTTCCCATTAATTGAAAACCTCGACTTCCCATCACTTATCATAACCCCTCTGTCAGTATTAATTCTTAAAAGATCACACATGTTGCTCTCCTCTGACTTGCAGTGTCTGCATTCTCCACATTCTCCGGTAAATACAGGAAGCACAGTGTCACCCTCCTTGAGGTCAGTCACCCCTTCTCCAACGCTCTCAACAATTCTGTGTCAACCAACTTATGATTAGCGAGCAATAAATCACAAGAAAATTACTGTCCCTTTTGCCCTTTTTGAAATTCTATGTGCCTGCTAGTATGCCTAATTAACTTTTTTGAATTGTCGATTTATGGACAAGAACAGAGTGTATACCCAGCTGCTTCATGTCCCAAGATGCGGGGAAAGAGAGGAGTTTGGCCCTGCAACCAAAGCAGTAACGGTCAAGAAATAATAAATATTTAAAGTAATTTAATGGTATAAAGAGAAGTCAGTGTGTTATACAGTATCCAACTTTAATTCTTCTGATGATAATTATTCATAGCATACCTTTGCTTCCCAGAAATAAAGGTCTGTATGACACAAAGCGGTATAATGCACTTTGATTCTCACTTCCATTGCCTGTGGAGGAGCCACTTCCACTTCTTCAATCTTCAGAGGCTCCCCTGCTCCCCATGCAACAGCAGCTGCAACAAAAGTAAAAATATCAAAATATATCAGAATTCAAGAAGCACACATAGAGTTTGCATAAATCCAGCTTAACCCTGAAAATCAATTTTGCCCTGAAATGATATACATGAAAGAAATAGAATGTGGTCATTACTCCTTGCATTGAACTGAACTAATTACCTTTGCATTTGATAACCTGGCCTGCAGTAGAGCTCGCCATTTTCCTTTCAATGCAGATGGTATTTTCTTTTGCGATCGTAGTATGATGGTGAACAAACTAACTTTTGCATTGGTGTTGCAGGTACATAGGCTTCCTGAATTTATATTCCTACTTCCCTTTGAAACATCCAGCTGTGATATTCATTTATTTAATTGACTACGGGGTTTCCATCTCGTTCCGCAAAAGAGTTTGAATAGTCAAGACCATGGATTGTGTCGAAACCACCCTACTTACCTTAATACTGCCGCCAATGGTTCCATGCGATAGGTTAGAAGTTCGAATCTTCGTTTTGCCAACAAAGCATCATAACTACTTTACACTTTGTCTGAGAGCGGGGGCCTCATAAATACTTTAGACTTTGTTCGAGAGCGCGGGCCTGGGACTCTGCGACGTTAAAATTAAAAGTCTTATTTCTAACATTTAATGGTTTCAGCCCACCAGGTTAGGCCTAACCGCTGTTGTTAGTTGACCATGATTGGGTCCTACTCAGGTTCAAAACCGTGGTTTGGGCACATGCGGTGGGTTTAGATATTCAGGGGCAGTCGGTCGCACCGGCTACTGGGTCTCGTCTCCTTCGTGTAAGATTTATAGTTTATCAATTTTCTATTAAAAAATAATTTAATAATTTATGGGATAGTTTGAGAAAATAGTAAATATTGATGTTGGATTTTTGTTTTTGTTTTTTTCCAAATTTATAATAAAAATTATTATATATGCAAATTATTTTAAGTTATCTAATTTTGGAAGGAATAAATTAGAATTAGTGTAACAATTTTGTTGTTTAGTACTTATTTTTTATGTAAAGGATTTTTAGAGTGCAAAATTTGAATACAAATTTGATATATATATGTATATATAAAGAAAGCCCACTTGTAATCTTTTATTGTTTATGTTCCATTTTTTAATGTATAAAATGGTTCAAAATTTATTTGGGCATAAAATAGTGAAATTAAAAATGTTTTAATTGTAATTTTTTCTTTTCAATTGCTTTATATAATCTATATGTAATATTTTTTTAGTTTTTAACTACTTTATTTCTCTATAAAGTTGATATAAGATTATGTTGTTTCATAGGGACATAGAAATATTTTATTTATGGTTGAGAGTGAGAGTAAAATATTTTTGTCACTTCTCGGTAATATGGACACTAAGAGTTTAATAGTGAGATTTTTTTTTGTAAGTTGGGTAGTTCCGATTTCTATTTACACAAAAACATTACAAAGTCATGGTGGTCTCACCCCGCCCCGGAGGGAAACCGGGTTTATTGACCACCGGGTTTATTGACCACCGGTAATTCTTCATAGCAGCCCAAAAATAGAATGTTTGAAAGTATTCTTTGTCTTTATCCCTATGTCTACCTATATGAAACCGGGTTTATTGACCACCGGTAATTCTTCACAGCAGCCCAAAAATAGAATGTTTGAAAGTATTCTTTGTCTTTATCCCTATGTCTACCTATATACTGTTTCTGAATTATAAAAACATCATATTTCTGCATGTCTAAAGTAAAGTAAAGAAAAACAGATCCTATAACAAAACTGAAACATGCCTTAGATCATTATTTCTCTGGTTCAGCTTCCTGAACTTTCTCCTTCTTTACCAGCGCTCCACTGGCCACCAGCTGCTGTTGCAGGTCCTCCAGTCTTTTCTCTTGCAGGAGCAGGGTTATGACTATGTCCTTCAATTCTTTTTTCACATTCGGAATACTTTGGACCATCTCAACCATCTCCGTGGCGACCTGTTCCAAGGCTTTAGCCATGAGCCTTTTCATGACCCAGTACAAGTGAAGAGACTGCTTGTAAAGGGTCATTCTGCCCCTGGTATGACCAGGGTCAGGCATGAGAGCAATCCAATCCTCCATCTTTTCTTCAGATTGTGCCTGGATGGCTTCTTCTTCCCAGTGTTCCATAATTCTCCTAATCTTGGGATTGGACTTCTCCCTATACTCCTCAGCTATTCTGACTCTGTTCCCAATTGTTTGCCTCGTCTGCCTCGTCCCTTCACCCCCCGCAGGCTCAGCCGCCTCCTCCAGGTTGGGGCTGCATTGCCGACCTCGTCGGCTTCTCCCCTCCCCCAAATCTTTCCTCCGACGGTCGCCTCTACCTCTGCGACCCTTCCTTCCGCGGGAGCCTCCCCTGCCTCTGGCTGCCGACTGGCCTCCCCTGCCTTTGTCTCCTGTATCTTGGAATTCGTCTGCAGGGTGATATTTCCATCGTCCTCTCCACTCGTCATTCTCCTGGTCTTTCTCCATTTCCTCGCTCTCGCCTTCCGAGATCTCAAACACCTGCATTCTCTCCTGCACTACGTCTTCCACCTTCCGTTTTCCTTTCCGGTCTTCTTCGGGTTTGCTCTGGTCATCTTGGCCACTGCTGCGCGTCCATCGCCTCGCGCTCCCACTTCCTTCCGCCTCCATCTCCCTTCGCCCGCTGCGATAATGTCCACTCTCTTCCCTCCGGGTTCTGTTCAATCTACAGACGCGTCCTGAGCGCCTGGTTTGAGGAGAATTGATCTGCACTCGGCTTAGATCTCTTCGCCACCCTACGCTCTCACAATTCCTCAGACTGGCGGTATTCAATACTGTTTTATGCCATTTGAATAGCCCGAGGCCCGCGTCATTATGATCTGGAGCCTTCACCAACCTGTCGTCCCTTCCATCAGTCGCCGGACCCTCTCCACTGCTCTGCCGGCCGCTCCACTTGCCTATGACCATAATGCCGTGATCATCACCTGATGCCGCCTGACCCCTGCACCGTCGGTTCATCATTTCATTCCTTGCTAGCTCATCTAGCCCGATCGGGCGGAGTTTAATAGTGAGATTATTGATGTTTTATAATTTTTTTAACTAGCACTTGCACCAAATGTTGCAAAGGAATGCCGTAAGGCTTCTCACTAAAATATTAAAATGCGATGGGAATATTAAAACCTGGTGGGTGTGATTTGTCTCCATGTTTTCTGTTTTCTTTATTTTGTTCTCTTTTTCTCTATTTTGTTTTCTGTTTTCTCTTTATATTTTGTATGGCATGTACTATCTTCTTCATTTAATAATATAAATAAAGGTTGCATTTATTTTAGGTCTCTTGTGTCCTATGTTTGGTTTGTCACTATTTCATTTAGAACACTAAAATGTTGATTATTTTCCTATTGGGAATCTCACAAAGAGCAACAAGTTCAATTTAAAAAGGCAAGAGAATTCAAGTTCAATTTGAGAAGGCAAGAGAATTCTCTTACTTTTGTCATAGGTTCTCTTCTTGAGTCATCTCTTACTCTTGTCATAAATTCTCTTCTTGGGTCAATTTTTTGCCACCAAAGAGCAACATGGTTTTGATGATGCACAATTATGTGCATTAGATGATAATTATCATTTCATGGAGGAGTCTATTCTCTAGGATCATAGTGATTATGGACTCAAATAGGAAAAGAAATATATAATGCATGGGGTGCCATGGAATTAAGTAGGGCTTTAAGGTTTAGTTGGAGTGAGGTCTCAAAAAATATTTTATGTTTCTCCTCTAAAATTATTAAGTTTTTTTTTTATAAAGCATAATGAATCCCACTACACCCGTACTTTAATTTCATAATATATATATATATATATATATATCATTAAAATAGTGAAAATATAACTAAAAATAAGAAATTATTTTAAAGTCGGTATTGATTAAAGAGCAATAAGTTCAATTTGAAAAGGCAAGAGAATTCAAGTTCAATTTGAAAAGGCAAGAGAATTCAAGTTCAATTTGAGAAGGCAAGAGAATTCTCTTACTTTTGTCATAGGTGAAGGCACTGCAGTGAATGGAACTAGTGAAGGCAACAAAGCATATCTGAAAGTTTTCATAGTATACCATAGATCACTTTACTCAAAATGATAATGCAAAATAACACATAAAAGATTATATCCATGAGTTTGACAATCTTCTGGACATCTAAACAAGTTTTGCCAACCTAAATTTATTTCTCTTCTTTTTCTCTTTTGGCCTTTCTCTATGTTAAATGTAACGAATTTTCCAACAAGACTTATGGTTTCTACATGGTTTCTACTTTATGGGCAGATGCTCCTTACTCCTTACTGCCCCATTTATTTATTTCTCTTCTTTTTCTCTTTTGGCCTTTCTCTATGTTAAATGTAACGAATTTTCCAAGAAGACTTATGGTTTCTACTTTATGGGCAGATGCTCCTTACTCCTTACTACCCCATTTTTGGCAACTACTACATCATAAAGCACATATGCATGTAATCTTTGTACATTTTCTATAATACAATGCCTTCTAACTTACCAAAATAAAAAAAAAATAAAAAACACAATATACAATATAATATAATGATAACATTTTTTTATTTGAAAAAATACTCTAAACAATATGCTTCTTATATAAACTAAAGCAATACCAAGATTATCCACTAAATCCCCATGTAAGAGACAAAAACATAATCAAAATTCAATATAAAAAACAAAAATATAATATGAATTTAAAAGTTTTTTAAATCTTAATTGATTTAAATAATGGAAATATTAAATTTGCTCACTAATTAATTATAGTTTTTAATCTTTCTCCCATTTAATTTTTAATCTTTCTCAGATTCATAACTTTACGCTAAAATCACCTATATAAATTTAGTAATATAAAAATTATATATCTATCTTTCCTACCTTCATGGAAAATGAATCTCTGCTAATTTTAGAAATATATAAAATAAAGTTATGATCATCTAATTATGATAGCCTGGATGCTAATTTTAGAAATATATAAAATAAAGTTATGATCATCTAATTATGATAGCCCGGATGGGAGGGGAAAGGTTGGGGCTAACATTAATTTATGGAGATTTTTAGGCAAAATCTAAACATGATAGAGCACGCAATCATTCTTTTGGGTTTTTTTCCTCGGTCAATTTTGCAATAAATTTAGGGGTTTTCTAGTTTAAAATTCAAGGTTTCCTTTGGTGAATTTTTTTCCCTAGTCAATTTTGCAACAAATTTAAGGTTTTTCATGTATTAAATTTAGGTTTTCTTTCAGTGAAATTTGTTTCGAGTTTAGTAGAGATTTATTGGAATTGTATCTTTTAATTTTATAAATGATAAAATTCAAATTCTATAAATTTTGAACATTGCCACTAATTTTCATATCGGCTATAAACATTTCAATCAATCAATATATAAGAAAGAAAACCTCATCATTCAAATTGGATTTGTTATGGAATCATCATATGCAAATGCTAATAAAGTCCCAAGATCCAACTGCAACAATTCTCGAGAAACTCATCCTAACACTATCACATTTTTCCCCTTCAGTTTTCTTAATAAAAAAAATTTAAACACTTTTCAAGAAGGGCAAAAGGAACTTTATGGAGCCAAATCCTGATGAAGATGGTAGCTACATTATTTATATTCACTTTCCAACAAATAAAACCAAATGATAAAAGTTTTAGCATCCACTTGTGTTCTAGAAAAACATTAACAAAGATCAACAAAGGCCACCATAATAGCATTTCTATTAAGTTACATTTTTCTATGAAACAATATATTTATTTGAGGCCACCGTAAAGATAACATTAAAAGTTGTTTGAGGACCTATTTCATGCATAAATCGAGCTTCCATCGATAACATATTGAAGAAATTTCTATGGTGCAAGTCATAAGGTATTTAAAAAAAAATTGAGCAAATGGAAGAGGGCAAATGGCCTAAGGTTGTCTTTAATGACATATTGTGAAAAGAAAAAAGACTTGGATGCAGCAAAATAACAAATGGTTTAGTAAATGGGGTATTTTCTTGAACGTGTGTTCCATAAACAATAAAGAGATAAAAGCCTTTATTATGGATAAGTTGGATAAGTTAAGTTGGATAAGTTCCACAAACGTACTTGGGATAAGGAGCTAGGGAGAAAGAAAAAGTACTATATTGAAGTGTTTAATCCAACTCATAATCATCAACAAAAAGTGTACATAGATAAAAGCCTTTATTATGGATAAGTTCCACAAAAGTACTTGGGATAAGGAGCTAGGGAGAAAGAAAAAGTACTATATTGAAGTGTTTAATCCAACTCATAATCATCAACAAAAAGTGTACATAGAGGTTGTTGTCACTCACTCCATTATGAGTTATCCGTTGCCAAGAGTGCAAAAGAGCAATGAATTTTGAAGCCATTTCCCAAGCCACAGAAACTCTCAAAGCTTAATCGGACCCTCTCCATTGGATAGTGCTCCGAACAAGCTTTCCAACGGTAGGTGGAAGTCCAAGAATGGACTCCTGGATCAGAAATTAGAGCATATTGAAGCTACCCCTTTGAAAGATAGAATTCTCTTACTTTTGTCATAGATTCTCATTGATTAAAGAGCAACAAGTTCAATTTGAAAAGGCAAGAGAATTCAAGTTCAATTTAGAAGGCAAGAGAATTCTCCTACTTTTGTCATAGATTCTCTTCTTGAATCATCTCTTACTTTTGTCATAAATTCTCTTTTTGAATCATTTTTTGCCACCAAAGAGCAACATGGTTTTGATGATGCACAATTATCTCCATTAGATGATAATTATCACTTCATGGAGGACTCTATTATCAAGGATCATAGTGATTATGAACTCAAATAGGACAAGAAATATATAATGCATGGGGTGCCATGGAATTAAGTGGGGCTTTAAGGTTTAACTAGAGTGAGGTTTCATCATATATATATAAATATAATATATATATATAATTAAAATAGTGAAAATTACTAAAAAGAAAATATTTAAGGTGGAATTGAATTTCAAGACAATTTAATCTTAGTAATTTAATTCATAAAAAATATATCAAATCATTAAAATGCGCAATATAACTAAAAAAAGAAATATTTTAAAGTGGGTATGATTTTCAAACACAATTAATTTAATTTAACATTTAACATTTAAAATCAAAAAAGGCAAATTTCAATTTCAGAGCATAATGAATCTGAATATTTTCTAGCAAATTAATTTCATAAACAATATATATAAATCATTAAATAGTGCAATATAATTAAAAAAATAAGAAATTCTTTTACTTTTAGAAATCATTTAATATTAATTTACATTAAACATTTAAAAATCAAGAAAAAGCAATCAATTCTGTGTTTTTAAATTTATCGTTATTTAAAAAAAATATTTTAACAAATAATAATAATTTCATTTAATAGTGACAAAAAAAAGGAATTTAAAAATAAAATAGATTTTCCATATCAAGATTTGCTCAATAAAATTGTATAGCGAAAGCAAAAAATATATAAACCATCGATCCATCAAAAACAAGTAGCTAACTGGCAATTTTAAATAAGAGCTTTCTGCGCAATTGTCGTCCAAGGTCACATCATCCATATCCATATGGCATTGTTTGGCTTATTTTTTCTGTTGAATAAGAATAGAGTGGGATGAAAGAAAATAATCAACCTAAATATGGCCGATCAAATTTAACCATAATCCTTAGAATAAAAATATATGACTCCTGTTTTAGTGATCTTTACACTTAGGATTTTTCAGATTTAACTATAATCCTTATGATAAAAAGATGTGAGCATGCGATTGGTCTGAAGGTCCTGTTCGCCCCTGGTCCATAATTTTGATATTCTCCACAGAAAAGGGTATCAAGAGCAAAGATCTATTCCAGGGCATCCGTCCCATCGAGTCTAATGAGTTTGCCGAAATAAGAATTCAAGAAAACTGTTCTTGGATACATCTTCACAATTTGCCCAGATACATGCTGTGAAACATCCAGATTGGAACCAGATTCGAATTGAAATCCCTCATGTATTCTTTGGTCCTGTCCCATCCACAGTGCAGTGCTAGAAGACCAACCCGATGCAGTGAGCAAGGTCTGTCCCACCCTATGCTTTTATGGGATTTGTCTTGCCAGATTTTGATTTAAGCTAAGCGGGGGTGTGCACCAGAATGGAGCAGTTGTGGAATACCATTGTTGCCCATAACGAACCTTTGTTGATGAGGGTCGTTGGATCCTTGCCTTACTTTGTTGATGAGGGTCGTTGGATCCCTGCCTTACTAACCAAGTTCAGATATGTTGCAACCTTGTCAAAACCGTTTGCAATTCAAATCAACGGCCGAGTAGAAGCTAATCATCTAACAAAAGATCCAAGGGTGCAGAAAGAAGACATGTAATCAGCGAAGGAGTTGGTTTCATAGAGGAATGCCTTATGGCGTAATTAAGCAAACCAAACATTATATTCATTTTTTCTTTTTTATTATATTTGAAGTTTTTTTATTAATTTTTTTTTTTTTAAACTACACCTCTCTCATATTGGGTTGTAGAATGAGTCTCTCGACTCAAAAAAGTAACAGAAGTAATTAATGGACTAATAACCTTGGAGCAAAATAAAGATAGGTGCATAGACAATTTTGGATGAAACATTAGCCCCAACATCATCATTTGTTACAGAAGTTAAGAGTTTATCGAAATGTGCTTGTGCACATTTTATTCCATCTTTAGCTTATGGGACCAAGGAGGAGAAATTATAATGTCTAGTATCTTTATATTAAATAATGTATATATATGATATAAATATATTGTAACAAAGTATTTATTTAACTTTAAATTTATACTCATCATGATTTAGCGGCAAATAAATAATCTATGGCAGTGTTTCTCTGTTGAAAAAATCAAATTGATATGAAGTATCAATTATCCTCATAATCACGTGGCAAAGAATTCATATGTAATAAACTAGCAATTGCCCCAAAAGGTGCTAAGAGAGACCAATAGGATTCTTAAATTGAAAAATTTGTACTTATGTTTTCATAATCAAGTAAATAATAAGTGAACTTTGGTTTGCAAGATTGAATTTTGGATGATGCAATTGTCTTTGAGTTCCACATTTACTGTTGTGTATCGCATTTTTAATAAAATGATGGTCATAAATATGAAGGAAGTGCAGTTAATGGAACTGGTTAAGGCAATAAAGCATATCTGAAAGTTTTCATAGTACACCATAGATCACTTTACTCAAAATGATAATGCAAAATAACACATAAAAGATTATATCCATGAGTTTGACAATCTTCTGGACATCTAAACAAGTTTTGCCAACCTAAATTTATTTTTCTTCTTTTCCTCTTTTGCCCTTTCTCTATGTTAAATGTAATGAATTTTCCAAGAAGTCTTATGGTTTCTACTTTATGGGAAGATGCTCCTTACTCCTTACTACCCCATTTTTGTGACAACTGGCAACTACTACATCATAAAGCACACATGCATGTAATATATGTACATTTTCTATAATACAATGCCTTCTAACTTACCAAAATAAAAAACACAATATACAATATAATATAATGATAATTTTAGCCCCAAGAGTTAGCTCAATCGGTCAAATCAAGTGCCTTGCCAATGGGAGGTCACAAGGTCGAATCCCGAAAGCTCTTGGGGTTAGGTCAGTAAATAGGCCGAGGGGTGTTGATGCCCTTCGGGTGGCGTCCAATCAGTGTTAAAAAACCCTGGACGTAGCGGCTACCCACTGACCCGGCTATCCGTGAACCAGTAAGTGAAAAAATATAATGATAATTTTTATTTTTATTTTTTTTTGCAAAAATACTCTAAACAATATGCTTCTTATATAAACTAAAGCAATACCAAGATTATCCACTAAATCCCCATGTAAGAGACAAAAACATAATCAAAATTCAATATAAAAAACAAAAATATAATATGAATTAAAAAACTTTTTTAAATCTTCATTGATTTAAATAATGGAAATATTAAATTTGTTCACTAATTAATTATAATTTTTAATCTTTCTCCGATTTAATTTTTAATCTTTCTCAGATTCATAAACTTTACGCTAAAATCACCTATATAAATTTAATAATATAAAAATTATATATCTATCTTTCCTACCTTCATGGAAAATGAATCTCTGCTAATTTTAGAAATATATAAAATAAAGTTATGATCATCTAATTATGATAGCTCGGATGGGAGGGGAAAGGTTGGAGCTAACATTAATATATGGAGATTCTTAGGCAAAATCTAAACATGGTAGAGCAAGCAATCATTATTAAGGTTTTTTTTCCTAGCTCAATTTTGCAATAAATTTAGGGGTTTTCCAGTTTAAAATTTAAGTTTTTCTTTGGTGAATTTTGTTCCCTAGTCAATTTTGCAAAAAATTTAAGGTTTTTCATGTATTAAATTTAGGTTTTCTTTCATTGAAATTTGTTTCAAGTTTAGTAGAGATTTATTGGAATTGTATCGTTTAATTTTATAAATGACAAAATTCAAATTCTATAAATTTTGAACATTGCTACTAATTTTCTTACCAACTATAAACATTTCAATCAACCCATATATAAGAAAGAAAACCCCGTCATTCGAATTGGATTTGTTATGGAATCATCATATGCAAATGTTAATAAAGTCCCAAGATCCAACTGCAACAACTCTCGAGAAACTCATCCTAGCACTATCACATTTTTCCCCTTCAATTTTCTTAATAAAAAAATTTAAACACTTTTCAAGAAGGGAATAAGGAACTTTATGGAGCCAAATCTTGATGAAGATGGTAGCTACATTATTTATATTCACTTTCAACCAAATAAAACTAAATGATAAAAGTTTTAGCATCCACTTGTGTTCTGGAAAAACATTAACAAAGATCAACAAAGGCTAGCATAATAGCATTTCTATTAAGTTACATTTTTCTATGAAACAATATATTTTTTAGAGGCCAACTGTAAAGATAACATTAAAAGTTGTTTGAGCACCTATTTCATGCATAAATCGAGCTTTCATCGATAACATATTGAAGCAATTTCTATGGTGCGAGTCATAAGGTATTTAAAAAAAATTGAGCAAATGGAAGAGGGCAGATGGCCTAAGATTGTCTTTAATGACATATTGTGAAAAGAAAAAGACTTGGATGCAACAAAATAACAAATGGTTTAGTAAATGGGGTATTTTCTAGAATGTGTGTTCCATAAACAGTAAAGAGATAAAAGTATTTGGTATGGATAAGTTCCACAAACGTACTTAGGATAAGGAGCTTGGGAGAAAGAAAAAGTACTATATTGAAGTGTTTAATCCAACTCATAATCATAAAAAAAAAAGCATACATAGAGGTTGTTGTCACTCACTGCATTATGAGTTATCAATTGCCAAGAGTTAAAAAGAGAAATGAATTTTGAAGCCATTTCCCAAGCCACAAAAGCTCTCAAAGCTTAATCAGACCCTCTCCGTTGGATAGTGCTCAGAACAAGCTTTCCAATGGTAGGTGGAAGTCCAAAAATGGACTCTTGGATTATAAATTAGAGCATGTTGAAGCTACCCCTTTGAAAGATAGAAAACAAAGAGAAAATACCAAGGGAGGTATACCGCAATCACAATGGGAGTCTTGGCAAAGCAACAATAAGGGAGAGCTGATCAAATGTGAGATCAGCGATCGCCGATATCGGCAATTGCAAAAGTTAAAAGGGTCCAAGGTAGAGAAAATATCACATATCAACGATCGAAGGCCCATGACGCATAGTGTATTGGAAATTCACGATGCAGAGCGCTGATATCGCATATCGGCGATCGCAAGTGCAAAAGGGTGCACACAAACACAAGGTCAGAACATCATTGAATGTCGATATCAGAACATCGCCGAAATTTTCGGCCTTTAATTTTAAAGCACTGGGAAGGGCTGATGCTGATTTACAAAGGAAATCAGTTGCAAAACCAAAGGCATGCGGGCCTTTTCTCTCTCCTCCAGGGGGAGCCATGTGGTGGAATACCATTGGTCCCAATGAATACACATGGCAACTAACGTTAGCATGGCATGGTAGTATGGAGGACATGTGGCACACATATTTGGCATTTGCAGGGGTCATATGGGGGCATATTCGAGTGACACGTGGCACTGATGATGTCATCAATCCTGCAGTCCCTCCTCCGCCATGAAATAAACACCTCCCATCTCTGGATGACCCAGATTGACTCTGCCAAATCGATGGCTCCCAGACCTTTTCGCCCCTTCCCCCCCCCGCCATGTTTCCCTTTATCGGTGAAGGGGGAGTCCGAAAAAGTAGTTTCCCCACTAAGCCCCACCGCTACGTGTCCCTCTCATATCATTTCGCACCCCCCCCTCACTTATCACTTACCACTCATGAGCCCCCTTCGAAAACCACTCATCCCCACACTCTCTCTCGCCAAAGGCCCTAGCCCCCAAGAACTAATCACCTGGTCACAGCTCCCCGGTTATACATGAAGAAATGTAGACAGAGGCTAAACCAAAGGGGACCAAAGAGCATTGGAACCCGCCATTCTGCAGCGCCTTTAAGAGTAAAAGTCTCTCTGTCTTAAAGCCTCGATAGTATGGTACAAGGTTTTGAAGGTGGATGGGTTGGAAGCTGAAGCATTGGATGAATTTGGTGCAACAGTAAATTAGTATGGGTCTACCTAGAAAGACCCATTGTGACATGAAACTAGGGTCAATGAATACAGAGTAAATGAAGACATGGACGGTCAAGGGGACGCGACGATCCAGCATGGTGATCCTTATAGAGGGAAGACAAGGTACTGCCCAGGTGTCCTCTGTTTATATAATGCGTAATGAAACTAACAGTTGCCCACTCCCAGTTTTAAAGAATGAATGCTACAGGGAGTTAAGGCGAAAGGGACAGAAACTGACCGAGAAACTAGAGGGATGCACAATGAAAGAGACGTGGCCTAACCGGGCCCTTCATAGGAATAGAAAAGGGACACTTCCTCCATCATCTTTTAGTTTTTCCTTTTCATTATTATTTTTTTAGTTTCCATAGTTCCAAGAAAGGGATCAAATCTCGATTGTAATAATTTTGGGCAGCAGAGCCATCACACGCTGAGATAGCTAGTCAATCAGATAGCTAGCCCTGGCTGAGATATTTTGTAATTGTTGATTCAAATCCTCCCTTCTGGGTATAAAGAAAGGGGAGAAACGCCTAACAGAGGTTCCAGAATTCTGCACTCGTAGTGGTCAAATTCTGAGATGTCATTCTTGGTTCTAAGTTGCCTGTTCATGAGGTACTTGAGCGATGTATTGACGAATGTGATGGACTGGTATTTGGACCCATTTTGAAGATTAATGAAACTATTTGGTGATTCCAAGTAGATCAATGCGTAGTATGTTTCCTCTTTGTAAATCTCATTTCATATATGTTTTTCCTTCTATGAAATAGTGTAAAGAGACTGTCGGTTTCTCCCTGATTCATGGATTTCTCCGAGTTGCAAAATAGAGAACAATACCTGTGTATATAACATATTTACTTGTGTTATTCAATAGCCTATAGTACCTATAGTAATTACAGATTTACTTGTGTTATTAGATTAACCTGCAGTACCTGTATGAGCACATATTTACTCAACTTATTTGGTGATAGATATACCCATGTTATACCTGGTATGAAACCTCAATAAGAAATCTATTGTTTCTACCATTCCACCTCTTCAATCTTCCATACCTCTATTATGACATTGTTGCTTAGGATTCTATTATAGCCCTATGCATCAAACCCCCTCCTTACTTTCCTGCTCTTCACATTACTACAAATTCAATATAAAGTTGTCTATTGTTGTGTGTCAGCCACCATAAAAGACATTTCTCTTTGAGGTAGCCCCGATCTACCCCCTGGCCGTTTGGATCCATGTATTGGCTTTAGTTTACCTGCATAATAGACTATTGAACCAAGACCCCTTTATTCTCTTTTTACTTACATGACAATTGGAATGCAATAGAAACCTCACTCATAATCTTCCATGCACTCCTCTCATTAAGATTTCCTAGGCACTGGTCTACAATCAACCTAGAGGTTGTATCTAGGAGGCTCTCTATGTCCCCTAAAGCACTCACTGCTACAAGTGACGTTAAAAGCGACAACAGAGGCCAATATTTTTTGGAGAGCCAAAATTCTTATTGCTCAGTTAAGGACTAATTTTCATCAACTCCGTTGTGAAACAAGGCACTAAAAAAGGGCAAAAGAAGTGTGGGAGAAAAGAGAATGTATTTTTTGTTCTTCCGGAAAAGTGGAAACATAAAAGCATTTCATTTTAGAATGCGAGGCCTTTAAAGACAACAGGGAAATTTATGTAGATATTCTAGCAAGCTCTTGGGATAATCTTTTTGGCGAGGTGTTTGTCGAGAATTTTGGAATGTTTATTGTGAGGCTTCACATGAAAAGAGTTGAATACATCAACCAAATGAAGAAGCAATCTGCCCCATAGGCTATTTTTAGCCTCGTGGACGTTAAAATAATTTTCTTTCTTCTTTCTTTCTATTGTAAATTTGTAGAATATATTGACCAATAGTCACATTCCATGATAAATTGTCCCTAAATCGACAAATTTTGTCTTGCTTCGTTCAATAAAAAAAATATAAAAATAAATAAATAAAATCAAATGAGGTCTAAAGTTAACGGGTCAAAACCAAACGCACAAAACATATTTCCAAGAAATCTTCCAACCTTTAATTCAATGATCTTAAGAACGTATTTAAATTTTCTCTAAGTAAATGTTTTGAATTCCCTTTATTCTGTGCAGTCTTTTCTTCAAAATTAATGTTTGCATGTAGGTAAAACAGTCAAGTAAATTAGTGCAACAGGTTCAGTTGCTGAAAAGCCTAAATTCTCTAACGAAGTGATTTAAATGCATCTTTTGGTTCATAATTTCTTGAACGCAGCATTTTCATGTTGTTAAAAACATCAAAGTAAAAACTTCAATAGGCGCAGTAGCTTGAAAGCCTTCACCTTCGCTCCAACTGGCACAACTACCAAGAAGATTTCCATTTTGGAAGGACTTTCATCCATTGGAGTGCATTTTTTTTTTTCCAGAAATTAGAAAACAGAAAATAAAGAAACATTTTGAAAGTAAACGATATTTTGAAAAAAAAGTAGAGGTGGCCAACCTTAGGAAGTAAGGTTCAAATGCATTTTAGTGCTCAAAACATAGAACAAAGTTGAGTTTAGTAGAAACTTAGAGATTTGCCCATGGAAGCCATGACAACCAAGTTTGCATTTCTTGATAAGCGATCAAATAAATCGTGATCAATCACACAGGTAGGAGAAGTCTTCTCTTTGTTAATAAGGATAAGCCTTATTATTTTGCATCAAGGTTATCTGTAACAACCCTGGTTAAAAATCCATGTAAAATAAACAAGACCATAGTCATGGGACACGTATTCCAAGCGGAATGGTGGGAAAAACATCCTAGTGGGTGTTCATTCGATTTATTATGGCCAAGGAAAATGGAAAAGGCAATGGAAAAGGTTTTGGAAAGGTATGAGGCATTAATTGGCATATTATTTATGAAAATAATGGAAATTAGGTGAAAATGAAGGTCGAAGGTCACAGGTTGCATGTGAGGAAAATGAAGGAAAATAATGGAAAATGAAGAAAATAGAGGCCTCATTAATAAAAAGGCTTCTAAGGATCAGTGGGCAGACTTGGTAAGTGTAATCTTGGTCAGTTCATTTTTGGAGCTCTCTCTCTATTCTCTCTCTCTCATACTCTTAGATACTTAGATTTTTCTTGGAGCACTCTTGGAGGGTGTGGCATACTTGGATTTTTGGAGAAAGGGGGAAAAGGAAGAGCAAGAAAGCGCAAGAGGACATCGGGGTCAACATCTATAGTGGGATTTTCTTGTAGGTACCAAGTTGCATGTATGTTTTCCTCACTAGTTTTGGCATGCATGACACGTGCATGTGGTTTCTTTGTTATGATCTATCATGGGCATGGAGGATTTCCTAGATTGACAGTGGATTTGCCTAGCCTTGCCATTTCTTGGATAGCCATGGAGATTGCGGATTTATTTCCTTGTTTTGTTTTGGTTGGTTCTCATGTTTCCTTAGCTTGGGTTGAGTTATTAGTTCCTGGAAGCCTTGGTTGGGAAAACGCTCTGGAAGCCCTGTAACAACTTGGGTTGATTTACTAGTACTGGAAGCCTTGGATGGAAAAACGCTCTAGAAGCCCATGGTGGGTTGAGTTACTAGTCTTGGAAGCCTTGGTTGGAAAAATGCTTTGGAAGCCCAATGGTAGTTGTGGGTTGAGTTACTAGTCCTGGAAGCCTTGGTTGGAACAAACGCTCTGGAAGCCCTAAAAGGCTTGGATGGAGACCAATATGATGATGGTTTTGCGATGTCTAACCATGAGGTGGAATCGCTTTTTGATGGGTTGAGGTGGTTTGTCGTCTGGAACCCCTAGATGGTTTTGATTGGTGTGTTTTATGAGATCCCACATTCATGCTTGGAATATGGAACGAGGGTGAATGGTTGAAGAGAGAATTGGCTCAGCCATTCTACGGTCGGGTGGAACGTGGTAGTCCCACACCAGGTTGGATTTTGCCACGATTTTGCATCATTAATATGAGGTTATTTCTCCTTGTTATCTCATGAGTATTATACTAGTTTATATGTGGATTATATGGCTATTGTATTCTTGGTATTTCTGTTGTTATTATGTTGGTTATGAATATGTATTATGACAGTGGTTATGTATGGCTTCCATCATGTTTTTACTTGTATATGAATGAACAATGTATCTATGGCCTAATGGATGAAACTGCAGCTAAAGTGATAAGGAAACAATGCCTCATAGTGAATCACAGATAAGTATAAGACCCCTATGCTTAGATCTATTGTTTACACCTGTAGATTACATATTCGTGATATATTTGATGAAATGCCTATCATGGCTAGTAGGGGTCTAGTCAAGGTGTTATTCAAGTAATTGCATTATTACTGTCATTTCCATGTTATCTTACTGTTTTGAAGATGTCATTCAATTCTGGGTAGTGACCTAGGCTTTGGGCCTGAAAAAGTGGCTCAAATCTTGAGGATGTTGGCATCGCACTATGCAAAATATTCCCTGGACGTTGGATTGCAAGCTCGTGAGAGCATCCAAAGGTCCCTGGACACTAGCATGCCCATACCATGAGAGCATCCAGAGGTCAAGTGGTCCAAAATTTCAGTGGGATACAGGGTCTGGTTGGCAGAAAGGTTGGGTTGGTTCCTGAGGGTCCTAATGCTGATGTTGAATGTTTGTATGGTGTGTTTCCATCGGTTCCACTTCCTTAACGTGACTTAGGATATCGAATCATATCATGGTGGCCACTCATCGCATGTTTACCCCAGTTGGTTGGTTGTTAGGCTAGATGTGGGAGGAGGGTGTTAGAGAGTGGTATTAGAGCATGGTTCACCCCTCGGACTGGATGGGTTGTGTGTTGGTCATACATTCATGTCGGTTTCATATGTGTTCCTTATTCTTGTAGTCCTTATGCTTGTTGCATTTGCATCATTGTTGATCATGGTTGTATTGATGTCACCATGTGAAGGTTGATGGTGGTTTTGTGGGATGTATCTTAATGAGTGTATGGATATATATGGATTGTCATGCATGTTGATGTCTATATGCATGCATTCTCATGGTTATAGTTATGCATGTATAGTAGGTAAAACATGCATTTTGAGGTCATTGCATGCAATTAGGTCATCATGATGATATTGGTATGTTATGATGCTAATGTGTCAGTTGAGATAGAGTAAGAGATGCAGATCATCAAAGTGAAGTTGCAGCATTGGACCTCAGGGCAAGAGCATGTCGTCATATAGGTTTGTATGTTGGGCATGCATGTATGTAGGTTAATGATTGTTATGTGTATGCCTAAATTATATTGATGTTATGGTTACATACATGATAGTGCTAGTTGATCAGTGTAGTCATATGCACATGTCAGATAGTCATGAATGATAGTATCCTGTGGTTGTATGCATTGCTATTTTTGTTTTACATTAAATAACTTGATGATTAGGTTATATGTTGTTGATGAGTATGTTAGAGGTTAACTTGTTGTTATTATATGATAATTAGGTTATATGGTGTTGATGAATATGATATATAACTTGTTGTTGTTATATGATAGTTAGCTTGATGATTAGGTTATATGTTGTTGATGAACATGATATATAACTTCTTGTTGTTATATGCTAGTAACTTGATGATTAGGGTTATTACATTAAGATCTTGATGTTATATATATCATAGTAAGTTGGATTGGTTTATGCGAATGGTTAGGGTTCTGACATTAAAGTATGAGTTAATATTTGTGATATTATGTCATACTAATCTAGATTGAATGTGCATATGTGATTGCTATGCATGAATGACAACTGTTTATGAGTTTCTAATGTGAACATGTTAACTAGTTATTGTTATGGATTTCATGATCTTATTTATGATTGAGTTGATATGTTGTGAAGTTATATCGTGCTAACTAGAGTGATTATGTAGACAAGATAGCCTCCCTTGAGATACATTAAGGTATGATCTTGCTTATGTCATCTACTTTGTGCTTGAATGTTTGATTATGATGTATATTTGGTGTTTGAGTGTTTGGTGTCTATTATGTCATCTAGTTTATTTATTTAACATGGTATGTTTGCAAGTTGGTTGAATATTTGTTGAATTGCATAATATGAGTATGTGTTCCAGTGATCTTGTTTTAAGATGATTGTACTAATACATATGTGTTGAGATAGTTGATATGTACTTGAGTGTAGTAGGTGATAGTTGTAGCATTATGTCTAATGACTATGAGTTGACTATGGATTATGACATGATTGTTAGTCTTGGTAAGGGTTGATTCAAAATTGATAGATATGATTGTCTTGATATTTGGAACGTGTGGTTGACATGTGTGAAGAGTTGCAGGAAACATGCTTGGTATTAGCATGACAAGGTAATAGTTGATGTGTTTATACAACTAGCAGTTGGGTGTTGTGACAACACATAGTAAGCCTCGATTCCAACAAAGTAAAAGGTAGAAGAAAGGAATTGGCCAAGAATTCATTTGGCTATGTTTGGAAACCCTAATTCCAAACGAATGAATGCTTTGCATACAGGAAGTATTCTTAACCTTGATTTTGTCTGACATTATGTGGATATGTGCTATAGTCATGAACATGTATTTGATAGGTATATCAGCTAGTTTCTAGTTATGGATGGATTCGTCAAGGCAATTGAAGCCCCTTAATAGATGGCATGGATGTGTTCAGTTACAAGGCAATGTTCTTGGCACAACAGGGTAAGGTAACTAGTTTGTTGTTATGTTTATTTATCCACTAAAAATTATGCATTCATGGCAATATGATGCAAGGGATTGCATGAAAAGAGACTGCCATGAAATCTTGAAGAAGGCTCAGGTTGAGCTTTCCTTTGGAAGCACTAGGAACCATGGGGGTTGAGTCATGGTGTCTATTGTTAGTATTGTGCTTTTGGTCTTTTGTGATTTGCTTGTGCTTGATTTTTTAGTTTTGTTATGTCTAGTGCATGATCATGCCACTTTGTTTGTGGTGTCGTATTGTTATTAGTTTTCATGGTTTTCTTCTTGTTTATTTCTTGTTCTTGCTTTTTAAGTTTTGAGTCTTGGAAATTGGTTGGGAAAGAGGAAATTTAGTGGAGCCCATAGAGAGCTTAATGAAATCCAGTAGGCAATGTAAGACTCAGATGAAGTCGATGCATGTATAGAGAAAGTTGAATGCAAGAGTATGACAACCAGTTGGACTGGTTGGGTCGATTGGTGTAAATGGATGATGGCAGGACAATCATTGGAAAGGTAATCAAGAAAGGGTAAGGTGAATGGATTTGAGGTGGAATATGCCCTGGCTATGTTGGGAATTGTTGTTCTCAATGTTGTGCTTGTTGTGAACAGATAAAGGGAGTTCTCTTAACCTTGACCTTATGATATCTGGTAATTATGTTATGATCATAATTATGTTGATGTTTATATATGTATACATGTATGGATGTATGTATGTTGTTCTATGACAGGGTCGTCTTGGATCATGGTTGTTTAATGTTAATTTATATATGTATATATGTGTGTGTGTATGTTGTTGTCTCACATGATCATGATTGTTTTATGCTAATGTTTATGTATATGTATATACGTATCCATGCATCTATGTCACTATATGACAGGATTGTCAGGGATCACTCATGTGGAGGAATGATTTCTTATGTAGGTGAATGGCATGAAGAGGTTCTTGGTCTTATGAGGAATCAATTGGGAGGAGTAGCCCTGAAAAATCTATGAGGTCAGTATCATGTGGTTATATGTTGATATTATGTGATTATATTATGTCTATATTATGGACAAGCTATACCAAGGGATACATAAGCAAAATGAAAGTAATATGATCTGTGACATGCTAGAATAACCATGGATGGTAGAGAGACACTCAAAGCAAGGTTGCTTGATAGAGACAGTGTAGTTTTGGATGTGCAATGCTACTGTTTTGCATATCTTGTATATGTTGTACATGTTGCATCTGTGATGTTGTGCGCATGCGGTGCTATGTATATATAGTGTGTATGTCCATGTTGTTTATGCAATGTTATGTACGGGGTGTACAATAAGGTTGTGTGAATATTGCACATTCAGTGATGGGTATAGATAGTGCTATGTACTTGTTAGATATGCGGTGATGTGTGCATATGGTGTTGTGCGCATGTTGGATATGCATTGTTTTGTACAAATGATGTTATGTACATGTTGGATATGCAGTGCTATGTACATGTGGTGTTGCGTGCATGTTGTACATATGGTGCTATGTCCATATGTTGTTGTGTGCATGTTTGTACAAGTGGTGTTGTGTGCATGTGGTGTTGTGTACATGTTGTACAAGTGGCGTTGTGTGTGGGTGGTGTTGTGTACATGTCATGCATGTGATGTTGTGTACATGTGGTGTTGTGTACATGTCATGCATATTGTACTATGTACATGTGGTATTGTGTACACGTTGTATAGATGGTGCGAAGTACATGTGTCATTGTGTACACGTTGTGCAGGTGGTGTCGTGTACATGTGATGTTGTGTACACGTTGTGCAGGTGGTGCGGTGTACCAGTGGTACTGTGTCCATGTCGTACATGTGGTATTATGTGCATGTCGTACATGTTGTGTTGTGTACATGCAGTACTATGTAAGTGCATTATGTAGTTTTGGTATCGTGACATGTCTACTCGCTATGTTGTACTCGGTATGTGTACTCGTTATGTGTACTCTATGTAATACATGTATTGTGTTGTGTGTCAAGTGTAGATGCATGTATTGCATGGTATTGTATGTCGTGTGCGGTTGTATATGTGTGATGCACACTAGGTGTATGTGCACATGGTTGAGTAGAAGCCACTGGGTGTTTGTCGAGTGTGGCAACTAATTTGGTGTGCGTATAGAATAAGGACAAAGGTAGAAGCTAAGGGTTGTGTTAACACTCAGGTTGTCCCTTGGCTCCTTAAGGGATACGGCCGAGGTAACCACAGACCAAGCTTTGGACTGCCGGTCCTAGCCTACCAGCACTCAGAGATGGCTCTCTCTTCGGGATTTAGCTTTGTTTAGGAAATGATTTCAGGCTAGTTATTATGCACATGGGTTTTTGTTTGAGTTTGGCGGGATGGATGATCTATTCGGGCAGTGTTGGCATGCGAAGTGCAAGAGGTTTAGAACATTGGGCATGGAGTCAAGGATTTGGACTGAAAGATGTCTTTTCTTTGGCAAAGAAGGGACTATAGAGCAGGATAGCTACACAAGGAATAATATCAGGTTTGAATGAGGATGAAACGGATGTCAGGGAATGAAAGACAGCTAAGTAGTTTTCATTCATGCTAACAAAGGGAACGTGAATGAATATTCTATAGGAGCAATTAAGAAATTCCTATAACAATATTCATATACGGAGGAAACTAGTGCAAATATGATCCTAAGAGGAATTCATATTTATAGGCTAATTTAGAAGGAAAACATAGAGAAAAAGCAGGAATTGAGGACAGAGCACGGCTAAGTGACATCTGAACTATTCTTTCTTCCTGCAAGTTTAGATCATGACACATATACGATATAGCAAACATAGCAACTGTAGAAAGAGATGAGGAAAACTTATTAGTCCATGAAGAAGCACGAGAATTCTGTAATCCTATTCTTCAGCCATCGAATCCACATTTAGACAGTCCAATAACAGGACATACCCTTTTTAACAGGGTAGAAAATCTGTTCTTTATTATGAATGAGATCACACATTTGTTTGATGAGCCTCCTCATTTTTACAAATATACAGAGGCCGATGAGACCATGGGGTAAATTTTGAAGCATCAATTGCCTGCACCAGATGTGTGGGAAGGTTTGATACGATTACTGTTAAATCAAAGTCAGTAATTGAGATCTTACTTTTTGAAAATATTTAAATTTTCATACACAGGAAGATAAAGACACATCAGCAGGTATGCAGAAAGAGGCTGAGCCAACTCAGCACAAGTATTCGGCCACCACAACAGCATCAGCAGTCACAGGTGACAGGGCCGAGAAGCTACAGAAAGATACAACTGCACAAACACGTCATTCAGCAGTTATATCAAAGCGCTCAACCGACTCCGTGAGCTCCACAGGTCAAAATTGTTCTGACAGGCGTTAAGAGCCTTTAAAGTTCATTAAAGATTGTAATAACTTTTCATCTGCAATCTCTGTACGAGTTAATGAAGATATTTTCCTTCTCAGATGACTCAATGCCTGAGATATTTTGTAATAGACTTCTATATAATCCCCCTCGCATTTGTTAGCAGGGGTTGGACATTGGATGTAAGAAATCTTTTGATATCTATTCTGCTCCTCTTCTACTGTAAATCTTCAGAGAATTGATACAAAGGATGATGGAATTTCCAAAGCTCTGTGTCTCTTGATGTTTTGCTGGTGTATAGCTGAATGTTGCAGGATTCCTTCATATCTCATGACTCAATAAGTTTCTCTTGTTACTCTTTGTTATATGTTTATTATCTTTCATATATCATTCATGTTTCCCATGTTTTAATAGCTAATAGCAAGGAAAAAGAATAGTTCTAGGATTTGATCACAGATTACCCTGAACTCAATCTAAGATATTATAAATGTTTTTCTTCAGTTATGGTAATGAAAGTGTAATTCTTAATTGCTACCTTTCACACTATATCATCACAGTGATCTATTGTTTCAGGAATTCAAGTTTGCTCTTGAGGAATACATCCCTTTCTCACATCCCAGCTTAGTGAAAAATTCTTAACTGCTTTTCACTGGTTATTTACACTCCATTATCACAATCTACAATTTGTTTCACGAAATATATAAAGGCCTTGTAATTCCAGCTGCACCAAACTCAGGATTTCAAGAAACCAACAGCCACAGACTCCATTGCCCAATGGATTAATTCACCTGCAGAGAGCATTTCAAAACTATCAGAAAACATCCTCCCAACCAAACATAAATCAAAGAAACCCTCACTTCATAACTAGCCTAAAATCTCCATAGAACAGAGACAAACCTTACAGAGAGAGCCCTCTCTGATTACAGCTGGGCTAGAAGCTGTAATCCAAAGATTGGTTAGTGGTTACCCTGGCCGTATTCCCTTGGGAGTCATAGGGAACAACCTGGGTGTTAACAGATCACATGTCTCAGAAAATGATACCTTACATCAACGTGCTTGGTTCTGTTGTGATAGGCAGGGTTTGTAGCCAAGTGAATAACACTTTGACTTTCACAAAGTACATTCACTTTCTCCTGCGTTCTTCCAATTTCATCGAGCAGACCCTTTAACCAGATTGCTTCTTTACTGGCATCAGAGGCAGCTATATATTCGGCTTCAATAGCGGATAATGCAACTGTTTCTTGAAGCTTTGACATCCAACTAATTTCTCCACCTGCAAGAGTAAAGACATAACCTATAGTAGATCTTCTTTTGTCCAAATCACCTGCATAGTCAGCATCTACATATCCGCAAACCGATCCTTCACTACCATTAAAGACGACGCAATGGTCACTTGTGCCTCTTAGATATCGAAGCACCCATTTCATTGCTTGCCAATGTTCTTTACCTGGATTTGCCATGAACCTGCTGACAACTCCAACTCCATGTGAAATGTCAGGTCTTGTAGATACCATCGCATACATTAAGTTGCCTACCGCATTTTCATATGGTACATGAGACATTTATTGCTTTTCTTCATCAGCTCTATGTTATATGGGAATAGTGTCCACACGGATGTTGTTATTCCCACTAAGATGGGTGGATATCTTAGAAACAAACAATCAAAGTCTACTATTGATTCCTTTTATGAAAATAGATGAGAGGAGAACCAAGAGGGCCAACCTGAGTCTTGCGCTCGATTCCCTCTCCTTCTTGATAGAGTTTTGCCGCTCGCTCTTTGTCTTCTCAGCTTCAAAAAGACCTGTATAATCCCAACAACATACTACTATGCAAGAAAAAAGGATCTAAATTCATAAATAATGTAGGATCAGATGTACATTAACCATATACAAGCATATATAAACAAGTACACCAGAATATGGAAGGAAACAATAATAGCTTTATTCAGATAAAAAGTAGCAAGAGGATTACAACCATGAGCAGCTCTGACCAAGCATCATCCTCCAGCTAAGAAACCCTTCTTCACCTCAAGCAAAGTAAAATCACCCAACACTATGAATGTACACCAAAATACCAATAGCACTTCTCTATAAGTTACAAAATTCCAGCCTCCGGATCTCTGTGAAGAGGGATCCATATATAGATGATTACAGAGAGGTGAGTCATATTTTGGGATCTTGATTACTGTCTTCTCTCTGATATTTCCTGCTTCCACTTGGTGAATGAAGATCTCTTACTCATCCCTGGTCAAAAATGGAGTGACAAGTGTCAGAGGGGAAGCTTCTGGAAGATTCCATGATCTTCCTCCTCTTATTTTGGTCCCTGCCATTTGTCCATTCCCGACCATCGCACCCTACAGAGGAGCAAAATAGTATGCATCACACCGTGTACATTGGGAAGGTGATATGCATCGCACTCTCTGAATGGAGCTTTCAGTATGGTCGAGTTTTGACCATTTATGAGCAGTTTTCAGTGGAGAAATTTTGGGAGATGATGTAATCAGTTGACCTTGTTCCTTTAGGCAGTGAAGCAACCCTTTTAGGGACTTAAGAGCCCTTAGTTTATGGACATTTATGATTGGGATTGAAGTGCCCAAAAATGTTTATAACAGTTGCCCCCTAAAGCATGAGGTCGTTAATCGTTTTTGATGTCAGGTGAAATGATTTACTATGAGGATCTAAAGTTTTTCTGAGTTGGGAGGTGACCTGTAATAAGATACAATACAATACATTATTTGAAAACATTTTTTTCATGATTTGGCTGAGGAGGGCATTCACATGCTCAGCTTTATAAACTCATTTTCATGTACATAGGAGAAACAATCATCTGTGTGACAGATTGATGATATGGATACATCATCCTTTGATTTGGATGATCATTTGATCGGCAATGATGTACACTGGATGTTTTATATCCCTGAATATATCATGTCTGGATGGATTAAACTAGATCCGGGGTCTTCAAACTCAGCCAATCTTCACTCAGAGTACAAGTTGATCCATGTGAAAAATGTTTTGGAGTCGAACATGGAAAGACATCGCCTGATTACCAGCCAATGATGTAAGTTTCTAACAGGTGCGAGAGGAATCACCAATAATGACAATGACACTCAAGGTACTACAGTACAATTTACGTGGCGTGAAAAAGGACTTGGTGTCGAACACCATGTTAAATCTCTCGATCGAAGGCCATTGATATAAACCTGTCGCAGAAAGTGAGAAACTTGCCATTGAGGCATGCAAGCTTCAAAGTACTGAAAGGGTTGTTCCTAAGTCAACTTCTTGGATAATGAGATGATGTCGAGAAGAGGCGACCCATCGCAGGAGGGCCTTAATGAATCCCACATCAATGACATAGAATGAAGAAAATGATTTTGGAGGTGAAAGCAAACTGACGATATGCGGTTCAGGGTGGCGGTCATGAAGGAATGAAGAATGAATGTATTGCAGTGGGTGAGACTCAGGTGAATTGTTTGAATGATTTCTCTTGAACATATCGGCGACACTGACGATGGATTGGTAGCATTAACCCCAGATATGGATGGTGTGATGGACCAATGGTGAAGACCAGTGAATAGAACAACCCAACCCGGCATGGATGCAGAAGGAAAGTGTCATGTTCAAGAGTGACTTGCTACTAATAAGGTTTCTTCTTGTTTTCTTCCCAATTTTCCCCAGTCATTGCTGACTAGTACCTCTTTATTTTTCTCAAGCTTGAGTAGGATAACATATGCTTGTTCTATAATCTGCCCTTCGGGTGAACCTGTCACTATATTTTAGCGAGCCTAGCGACAGTGAAACTCGTTCTCGTCCTGTTGGATGAGTTTGTCGCTATTTAGTTTTAATGAGTTTAACAACAAAGATAACTCGATCTCTTTCAATTTTAGAGAGTCTGAAAGAAACGGAAAGAAGACTCCCAAGATTAGTTTTCGTTATATAATCCCTTGAGTCTGAAAAAACGTAAACTAATACAAAATGGATGAATTTTTGATAGTTTTAACGAGTCGTACAAGACAAGTGCTCAATCGTTTTGTGTAATAATCCCTTAGGTCCAAAAAGATTAAAATCTAGAGGAGGGATAACACTTCTGATGCCTTTTAATGAGTTGGAGAGGCCAATCGCTTGGCAATCTTTTCATATTTTACGAGTCAGGTGAAAAGAGCTTAAAGAAGACTCGTTTTCGAGGAACGAGTGATAGTTTCGGGTAGTAGCTGATCCTAGGTAAGGTTTGGAATTTTCCAATCACGGCAGCGTTACAAGGATGGCTAGCAGTATCACTCTTCGCAGATGTTCCTCGAAGGGGTAAACTATCATATGGAGGTGAATGATCGGCTAAAAATAGAGTGGAGGTGATGGCGAGAACACAACCGAGGCTCAAAAGCTGGCGATAAGCCATTCACAATGGTTATTTACCCGTTCATTTTTTAATGAGCTTAAATGCGAGGAGAAACACTTGCTCATGACTTATGTTTATTTTTTAATGAGCTTGAACTCTGTGACAACATTGTTCGCCATGATGGTCATTGATTTTTTTATTTACCCTTAACATTTTGTTCTTTCAAAGATAGTACTACCTGTTCATTTGCTTCATCAAACCGATTAGAAATGAAAACATATGTATGATAAATGAGTCAAAACACTAATATTTTACTTGAATTACGTGCATAGTAAATTAAAAGTGACTTTTTACCTCTCATTTTACCATTTCATTCCAATTTGGTTTGTTGGAGCTCTGGAGGTGCTTTTCCCCCCGATTTTCACCAGCAGATTCTGGGATATTCTGTGGACGATTCTCGACGCCGTTCGGACCAGGTAGGAGCTAAACTTGTGCTCTTTCATTTCATGCATTTCATTTTGGATTTTGAGCTCATTTCCCTGTTTTGCTGAGCCCTTGGGGTTTGAGAACTCGCCCTAGGATCATTGCACCCTTCCTTAGTCGCATACTGATGTCTCCACTGACTAGTCATTATGCATCACTCCTAGAACACTTGCTGGGGTGCGATGGGCGCATGGAGGAAAATTTTTGTATGGTTTCCTCATGAGATTTTTGCCTTTTTCACCAAATGAAGAACCTGACTCTTCCCATGTTTGTTTTTCGGAGATTCATTGGAGGAAAATGGTTGTCACATGGCGAGAACGTGAGCATGAAGAAGAGGACGTTGTTGCTTTACATGATTTGGGCACAGCAGCTGCATTACGGCGCTGTAGCTTACTGAAGTTTTTCCATATCTCGAGCATGAGACAACAAATTAGTTTGTTGCAGTATTTCCTTAATGCTTGGGATCCTGTCAACCAGGTATTCCAGATTAGGGGCAAATCGATCCCCTTGACAGTGGTGGACATCCACTTTTTGTCCGGCTTATCGAGACATGGTGCCCCTCTCTCTTTATCAGGTTCCACCCATGGCGGTGAGTCTGTAAGGGAGTACATTTGCTGGCATTGCAGAGAGGGATCTCAGCAGAGTGCGGATGGCAAGATCAACATCTGAGACGTCACTGACCGGCTCTTGTGGACCATCCTATTTACTTTTGCTAGACTGGCTGGTAGTTCTGCTCTCCCTATAGCCAAGAGATGTTATATGCAGTATGCTTTCGAATGCCTTGAACGAAAGGTGATCAATTGGTGTGATGCAATACTTTCTGTGATGAAGGAAAAGTTGACCAAGGTGAAGAGCGGCAGATCCAAAAACTTTGGTTATGGTCCTATTTTTACTACTTCCACCTTGGAGTAAATCCCACTGACACAGCCACAGTATATATCACTTGGCCTACGTCCACCGACCGAACCACGGATGCAGAGATGGGCCAATCTCATTTCTCGGCATGCTAGCCAACCCCATACTTATTTTTCTTAGACCTTCTTTGAGTGGTTTGACTGTCAGGAGATGGTATATGCCAAGTTCCCATATGCTGGTATGGACTTCCGAGGTGATCCGGATTTGGTGCTTCCGGCTGGAGTGCAGTGGGGTGCCATGGGTAATTTTCTTTTGACCATATCTCTGTTCATTGTTGTTTATAATGTTCTTATATTCTTATGATCAAGACTAATCAAAACTCATGTGCTCATGAAGATGTTGGCCCAGTTCGACCAACAGTGCACCGTAGAGACCCAGCAGCCCCTCCAGCAGGAGAAGCGGTTGGGAGGGCTATCCTTCACGACCTTGATGTGGCCGAGACTCTTTCTTCACTACAAGAATAGATTGAGGGTCTTACCCTTGGCATCCCGGACATGAGGACCGACGATCGGCCTTTGCAGTTGCAGCGACATACCACTGGAGTGCCGAGTCGATGGACTAGGCTCTTACGCATGATTTTATAGGTGGTGACTTGTTATCACCAGCACCATTAGGCTAGGGTCCCCCCTAGAATTTTTGAGTTTTGGGTCATTTGACCAATTTTGTCTTGGTTACAGAACATTATGTACAAACTATAAATAGTTATGGAATATATTTTTGATTTTCAGAGCTTTATTTTGGTTCAGTTACATGATCCTGTTGCATATATTGATGTGATGCTTCTTTTTATAAATGTCACAAATGTCTATCTAACACATAATTTTCCAATGAGTCTGTTAATGTGTTTAAAATTCTGGAAATATGTTGATATTGGATGAAATCAAACTGTCTTTCCAAAATTTTGACCCTTAGGAACATGCGATAGATAGCTGGATTTCGTATAACATAGATGCTGGTGAGTTGTACAATGATGAGTTGTGAGTCTAGCTTGACGACAAGTCTGCATATACCATGTGCGATGGCATCAGAAAGGAGTTCTATTAATGCATTGTACTCAACAATATTGTTCATAAACCAACCAATACATACTCCTCTGAAACTTACTAACTCACCGCTGGGATTGAAAATGGCCCATGCCGTGAAAGACATATTCCGCGAGCTACGACTTGCTCCGTCGGCATATCCAACGAATGATTCCAGTAGGTTTGACATCTAAAATGAATGAAAAGAGTGGGTTACTCAACCAAATTAAATGCTCTTGGTGAAAACAAAAATGTAACAAAATAACGAAGACTACTATGCAAGATCAAGCATAGTAGCGTTTGAGGTACAACCTGTTGCGAGGTTGCACCAGTGGAATCCCATCATAGTCCATCAACTCTTAGGCTCCTTTTGCTAATACTCATTTAACAATATAGGGACCCATACATAACTAATTGAATTTTCCTTCTCCCAATTTATCGAATTCCTGGCCATAAACTAACACCAGGCCACCCTCTGAGAAGACGTGAGGTTTGACATTCTTGTCGAACCATGCTTTGACTCGTTTCTTACGAGCCTTGTTAACCGAAGCTGAATCACAAAAAGTTTCATCCAATTGGATTATTTCCAAGAAACGAGCTTCTTCTTCTAAGGTTCCAGGGAGAAGGTCGACTGCGAGCTTGAGGGATGAGATTTCACATTGAACTGGTAAGATTGCTTCGAGACCGTAAACCAATTGAAAATGTGTGAATCCGGTTGCATTTCTTACCGATGTCCGTTATGCCCATAAGGCTGACTATAGGATTAGGTGCCAATCTCGTTTGTGGAATCCGATCATCCTTTGTAGCATGTGCTTTAGGACTTTGTTGATTGCTTCAACTTGTCCGTTAGCTTGCGGATAGTATGGAGTAGAGCTGTCATGGGACAGTCCTAATTTGGCATCCAACTCAACCATCATGTGATTGCAAAAATGCGATCCATGATCTGTGACTATGGCCTATGGAACGTCGAATCTGGAGATACGTGATTGAAAAAGAAAAGGGCAACAATTTCGCCGTTGTTGTTTAATGTAGGCATCGCCTCGGCCCATTTGGTAAAATAGTCCACCGCGACAATTATGTACCCATGCCCCCTGGTCGAGGTGGGTTACATGTCATGATATCTATGCCCCATTTGGTGAATGACCCAACAACTACTACTAGTTGTAGTAGTGTGGGTGGTCTTGTGGTTTGCTATCGAAGATTTGGCATGCATGACAGCTTCTAACTGCAGTTAAGAAATCTTTGAACATGGTTTGCCAGAAGTATCCTACTCACAAAAAATTTTGCGCCGTAGCATAACCAGATTGATGCCCTCCACATGCACCTAAATGGAAGTCATTCAGGACTTTTTCGGCCTCCTCAAGGGTGAGGCACCTCCGCAGAAATATATCGACACCACGACGGTTAAGAGTATCACCGACGATCACGTAGTCTTTTTCTTGGTATCGAATACGTCGTTGCTCGGAGCGTGAGGTATTAGACCTGTATGTTTGTGTCTAGAGATAAATTATTATATCTACGTACCACAAATCGCTTGAAGATATCAGAAACAAAGTTTCATCCACGATTGCTTCTTCGGATGATACATCATTGGATGACGATGGGAGATCACATAGTAACTCCGCGAATACCAGGGCTTTCTTTGATTTGGATCTTTTAAATTCCAAATCAAACTCCTAGAGAATCGCTATCCATTTCGAATAATTTCCCCCCAGCAACTTTCGCGATAATATATAAGTCATGGGATTGCAATCTGACAAAATGGTAGTTTTCCTAAGGAGGATGTAGTGTCGAAATCTCTGTATTGCTTGAACAGCTGCGAGGGCTAGCTTTTCAACGTAGGAGTATTTTATTTCCATATCATTTAAGTCTCGGCTTAAATAATATATAGGATGTTCAATTCCATTATCTTCTTGAACTAAAACCATTGCTATGGTTGTATCTGCTGCAGCCAAATATAGGTTAAAGTCTTTTTGATAATCAGGAGCATACATTAATGGCGCTTGTATTAGAGTTTTCTTTAAAGCGTCAAAGGAAGCTTGCATGACCAGGTCCCAAATGAGGGGTAGATCCTTTTTCAATAGAGGGGTATAACCTTTAGCTAGTTCGACGTAATTTGGAATGAACCTCCTGAGGAAATTTGCTTTCCCTTGGAGTTTCTGAATCTGAAGGAGGCTTGAAGGTGGAGGAAAATTGATGATTTCCTGAACCTTGCAAGTGTCGAGATGAATCCCATCCTTTGACACAACGAAGCCAAGTAAATGACCAGAACTGACACAAAACACACATTTTGTGGATTGAGTCTTATCATGTAGTGTCAGCAACGTAGAAATATTGCTCTCAAATGGCACGGATGATCGGTCCGCTTTCGCGAATAAGCTGGGAGATCATCGAGATAAGGTTGAACGATGTTTTTGATTTCATGGAAAGCATAGTTCATTGCTCTCTGAAAAGTCGCCCCTGCATTCTTCAAACCAAAGGGTAGCTTGCGATAAGCGAATGTGCCCCACGGACAAATGAATGCAGTCTTTGACTGGTCCTGTGGGCGGATATTTATTTGATTATACCCAGAAAATCCGTCCCTGAATGAAAAGATTTCGCATGCGGCGCATTCATCAATAATCTGGTCGATAAAGGGTGTAGGGTAGTTCTCTTTTGGACAAGCTTGATTTACATCCCTGTAATCAACGCACACTCTAATCATTCCTTGTTTTTTCATCACTGGAACAATATTCGATACCAAATCGGTTAGAGGAACGAGGTAAATGAAACCAGCATGGAGGAGTTTTTTGACTTCCGCCTTGATGGCAGCGACTTTCTTAGGGTGCACTTGCCTTAGCCGTTGTCCTACCGGTTTGACATCTGGATACATTTTAATCTCATGTTCAACTATGCTTGAGTCGATACCTGGCATCTCATCATATGACCAAGAAAAGACATCTCTAAACTTGCAAAAGGGAGTGCTATATATTTCTAGTTCGGAAGAAGAACAAGATTTGCCAACATGAATGTTCTCTACAACATCTGTTTTGGTTGAGATGTTTATGGCAATAGTCTCTTCCATATTTGATAGGTTTCTCTTGGAATCCACCATGTTTACAGTATTCGTCAGAAAGTCAAATACTAAAGGATGTTGTAGGTCGCCGGAATTATCTTCTTTACAAGTCGGAAGTTGGGAACGATGGTGGTGATCTTCCCATGGTGCCCCATTGATCATCATCGATTGAATGATTCCTTCGTCTGTAAGGTGTACTTGTGACCAAGGATCTGAAGGGGTGCCATATTCCTTAGACCTATCTATCCAAACGCTTGTCGATCGTTGATGCTGGTTTGCCTCCCATGCTGAGAAAATTGATTGGTATAATATTTCCAGCGGGGTTAGAGGAAAAACCTGCGAATGATCCATCTTAACATCATTTTCTGACATCTTTTGAATGGAAGATACCATATTGCAGGTTCCTACATTAGGCACTTCTGCCAAATTGGTAGGAGGTGGTAGGGGTAAAGGTTCCCATTAACGTAGGGTCTTTTAGTAGGACTACTCCGATATTATGAAGCATGTTAGGGCTTCCATGGATCATTGGAATGCTTCCCATAACTTGCGAACAGTTGGGGAGAAAAATTTGTTGGTCGATGATTGTAATTCCTCCTTGGGAAGGAAATGCAATTTTCCTAAAGTAGGTCGACACAATAGCTGCCATGGCATATATCCAGGGTCTTCCCAGTAGGATGTCGTAATCAAGATTTCCGTCGATGACTTCAACATCAATTTCTACTGTTTTGCCCCCTAGTTCGACCTGCAAGTTACTTAGTATCGCATACGGGGTGTGCGTTCGCCCATCAAATGCTTTTAATGTTGTTGATGATCACGACAAAGATGGAGACCCCAGAGTTTTCCAGCAACTCATCGACATGATACATGTGGATGCTCCCTCGTCAATAATTGTTCTATGAACAGTTTTGTTGAGGGATTTCTATTAAAAGATACAAGATTGGAATCCGTTGGGTCAATCCCACCTATTGCTAACAATAAATCCTGCTTTTGGGAGGGGCAATTTTGCAGCACTTCAAGGGTCAACATCGCGGATGGCGATTGGGCTAAATCCTCTACTATGTTATAGTGTTGTGCTTCTCGGGCACGAGGATTAAACGTCAACTTGTGTACTACTCCCTTTCGTGATTTTATTTTTAAGTCAGGAATGATGGGCGGCACAACTTTTGTTGAAGTCATTGTTGAACTACTAGGTTGGTCATTGTCCTTATTGTTCAAAATCTATGGCTTCCCGTAATCTTTACTCCTTATCGTTATAAGAGTGTCATTCAGTTGCTTCGAGACTGACAACATTAGCACCTGGGACAGGGAAGCATTTTCACTAGAAACCATATTTATTCTTGGGTTTGGAAACAGATCCGTCAATACAGCCAAGGTTTTTGAACTTTTGAAGAATTTTCTAAGTTCTTCTTTATATGGACATTCTCAGGTCCAATGATCCTCGTCACATATACTGCATGGACTTTTGGGTTTCGCGTTCCCAGAAGGGTTTGCAGAAGGTTTCCTAGGAGATGAGTCTCCCTGGTTTTCCTTCTTCCTTTGTTTTTTCTTCTTGCCTCCTGGTTGCTTGGTTTCTTTGCCTTTGTCTGTTGAGACATCATTTACTTCTGAGGCTAGAAGTTCCTCATTTGCATCTTGACTCGAAACCGTGCGGGCCTTTTTGGATGTCGCCTTTTTAGTTTTAGTGCTTGTCGTGCCTATCACACCATCGTCGGCATGAGAGTCTTTGTTTGATTTAGGAGATGGAGGGACAGAGAATTCTGGTAGAGGAGCATCAGGGATTTTATCATAGAGCGTGCCAGACTGAGTATAGATCAAGTCTAGATATTGTGCACGAGCAATAACTTGCTCTTCAGTGATGACTCTGCCCTTTGGCACATCTTCTGTAATAGCATGTAACAGTGACTTAATAAACCACTCAGCCAATAGCTGATCAGGAACATATGTTTTTACCATTCTGCACGATGCCGCCACTCATGAATATGATCGGATATGTGGGTGGCTGTCATTTGTTTGAAATTGTTAATCAGCTTAGTTCCCGTTTTGTACCTGATAGGTAACTGAAAATGGGTTAAAAAGGTTGTGGCTAGGGTACTGAAGTTATCAAATGAAGCTCTAGGTAGTTCGATATATCACATTGTTGCTGGACCAATTAACGTGCGCTGAAAGAGGTGAAGCCAAATCAAATCATCATTGAGAGTGTTTGACGAACACCATAGATGAAATGTCATCACATGATTCGATGGGTCTTTGCCCGGATTTCCATTAAATTTAGGAAGATCTGACAGAAGTTTATGCGGGATCTCTGGCCACCAAGGGGCGTAGGCAATTGGATCATTCGTTAGTCGACTTAGATCTGCTAACTCTAGACTTGCCACGAAGGGAAACTATTGATTTAGGCTTGGTTGAGCATACCCAGGATAAGATGGAATCGTTTGAGCAGTCGGTCTTTGCGTACCAGCATAATGCATTTGATGTTAGTAACTTTGGTAAGGTTGATGGGCATAACCATTATGATATGGTTGATACTGCTGCCCATTACTCGCAAAGACTTGTTGCTCATATCCTTGGTAAGCTTGCTGGAATTGCGGTTGTTGGTATTGCACCAGCCATGGTTGCGAAGCCATGGACTGTTGTCCAGCACTGACTGTTTGACCAAGATGGGGGTTGGTGTTCCCCATTTGAACCTGTGTCATTCCACTAGTGGGTGATTGTGGTTGTGTCGAAGGTACAAGAGATTGTTGTATCGCAACCTGCAAAACTTGAGGTTGGCATACAATTGGTGATGCTTGTACTTGCGATACAGCTACAATAGCCGGTGTAGTGGGAATGTTTGTCATAGGTGAACTTTGTTGTATCGAGCGTACAACTCTCGGTTGTTGAGACAGGACTGGTATCCAACCGCTAGTTGTGATTCCAGCATAACCCAAATTTTGTTGCAAACTCACGCATGGTTGTCCTTCTAGGGAAGACAATGAAAGGGTATATGGCCCTCCATATGACGATAATCCAGTGATCAAAGGAATAATTTGCCTTTGGGGATGAGTTTGCCCAAATTGACTTTGTGACGGATCAATTTGTCGAGACTCAATGTAAGAGATTCCAGATATAATTCTGAATGAACAAACGAGAATAGTCCATACTGTCGAAATAGTCCCAGGATGGACTCCATCCAGCGATTGAAAACTGGTTGGGAGAGATGGCACGCCGGCGAACATTATCCGAATAGCAGAAGGGGCTTCCGCTGTTGCTGTGTCGAGTGACACAGTGCTTGATGTTGACAATTGTTCAGACATATTGTCTATCCAAAAGATTTCTCAGCGATTCTTCAGGAACTTCCAAGGGTGGGTGAATATTCTCTAATGAAGAAGGATATAAGGCGATCCCAGCTCCAAGTTGCGTTGGAGTGCTAGATGGAGGATCTTCCACAATCTCATCTATGGCAATCAATCCAGGAGGAAGAGGCAGACCGTCAGGTCCGTAAACTATTTCTGGTGCCGAAGAAGATGTAAGTTCTGCAGCAGCAGATGGTTGGGGAGTAACACCTTCTGAATTAGCTGTAGATGGAACTGGTTCAAGAATAGAAGTGCTGACCGTCACACTAGGATCAATTGTAATGTCCTATTACTGCTGCGGAATTTCTTCCGTAGAGGCAGGGATTCCATAAATGTTCGAAGTAACCGGAGTCTCTGAGGATGTTGGAGTGCTTACTCCAACCAACCTATGGGACTTTGATCCGGTTAAACGAGTTTGCTTTTTCCAGAATGGCTTTGCTTCTAGAGTCAATGATGGTTGACTCATAAGTCTCCATGAACGATGGGATGTTGCTTGACTTTCTTCCACATTGCGGATTACTTGATCAACTCAAAATAAAAGGGGAAAATGTTTTTCAAATTCAATGAATTTTAGATGCTTTGACAAAACTTGTTTTTTCAATTTTAAAGAGTCGAGAAAAAACAAAAGATGACTCTAGTCACCTTCAATTTTTATTGAGCTTGAAGTGACAAGCGCTCAGAGGAACTTTTCCTTTAAGGAGTCTAAAAAGGAGCAAAATGGACTTCTCTGAAGATCTAGGCAGAGAGGATTACCAAACTAATCGTAAAACTGCAAAATACCTTTTACGGTACAGCAGTCAGTCTTCCCGAATGCTGTGTTTGGTGCATTACGATCGATAGGGCGGCAGACACGACTTCCTAAGGATAAAGGATGCAGCCTATATTGGTCTGCCAATATATACGCGACGGTACGTGGGAGGACAAGTTCGTACTGGCACTTATCGTCTCAAAGTGGAGGAATCACCCAACCAGCACTGAAAGCAACAGTTACGAGGCTTTATTGATGCCAGAATACGTCTCTAGCCTAGACCTCTAGATGTTGCGTTAAGTTCCAAAGCATTGTTAGATTCATTGAGATTTATTTTAAGTTGATCTTGCTTAGCAGTTTGCCTTTTAGGTTCACCACGTGATGTATGTATAATTCCTAAATGTAGTCTAAGATGCTAAACAGATGTTTTATCTTCTTTTAGCAATGAAAATCCTAGCTACTAAGGGGAAGAAAGTCGAGCATCTTTTCTTCACAGAGCACAGAGAACACGGTAATATGCTCAATCCTAAATCAAGCCAAGTATTCAAGATGCAAATGCACATGCATGTATTGGTTTTTGGCTCTCTTAATGTGTAAATGATGCTAAGAAATCTATGTGAAAAACTGAATTACTTTTAAAGCGACTGTACTCAACAAAATTCTTTTTCAAAATAAAGTGAAAGCAAGAGAGACACTTTGCGATTTTGAAATGGAAATTGCTTTTCGACACTTTAAAACTAGTAAATCAAATCTTATGCAATAGTACCTGTATAATCAACTATCTAAAACAATGGGATTGTTTTCTAAAACTAAAAATGACAGCTACGACACTTTCAGATCTAGGGACGACAGTTCGACTATGTTACTTTTTGAAAAAGGGAACTAAAACGACGCACAATACATAAAAAATGTTTAGAGTTCTTTGCACTAAGGAGGCGGAATAATGCTAGAGAAGGGGGTATTCATAGAAGCACACTGATTACAGACAACAAAAACTCTTGAATAAGACTGAAAACAGTGAGAAAAATCCACAGTCGGAGGGTAAAATCATTCCTCCCTAACAATCGCACATGTTACACAGTGAACTTAGTATGCAGTGCACCTATTCCATTCGGGAAGTACGATGCATACAAGCTGCCTTGAAGGCAGGGTGCGGTGGTTACAGTGCGAGACTTTGGACGAGACTTCACTCACAGTTTGCAGTTTAGTTCAAGCGTTTAAGCTGAATAAGTATAGATCAATGTATGTAAAACACAGGGTTGATTTAAGAGGTTACTAAAGCCACTACTCAGGGCAATTAGATTGCTTGCAGATCTATTGTTTAATTTATGAACAAAAACCCGGATATTGACTGAAGCAGCATTGATCTACTTTGCATTTGTATGACAAATGCAGTTCGAAGGCTAGCTGGCTTGACTTCAGGCTCTGCCTGTATGTTTATAAAAGAAACAAGGATAGATAGGCTAACAAGTAATCTAGTTGCTCCCCAGTGGAGTCGCCATTTTGTTATATGGACATAGTGTCCACACGGATGCTGCTATTCCCACTAAGATGGGTGGCCATCTTAGAAAAAACAATCAAAGTCTACTATTGATTCCTTTTATGAAAATAGATGAGAGGAGAACCAAGAGGGCCAACCTGAGTCTTGTGCTCGATTCCCTCTCCTTCTTGATAGAGTTTTTCCACTCGCTCTTTGTCTACTCAGCTTCAAAAAGACCTATAGAATCCCAGCAACATACTACTATGCAAGAAAAAAGGATCTAAATTCATAAATAATGCAGGATCAGATGTACATTAACCATATACAGGCATATATAAATAGGTACACCAGAATATGGAAGGAAACGAGAATAGCTTTATTCAGATAAAAAGTAGGAAGAGGATTACAACCATGAGCAGCTTTGACCCAGCGTCATCCTCTAGCTAAGAAGCCCTTCTTCACCTCAAGCAAAGCAAAGTCACCCAACACTGTGAATGTACACCAAAATACCAACAACACTTCTCTATAAGTTACAAAATTCTAGCCTTCGGATCTCCGTGAAGAGGGATCCATATATAGATGATTACAGAGAGGTGAGTCATCTTTTGGGATCTTGATTAGTGTCTTCTCTCTGATAGTTCCTACTTCCACTTGGAGAATGAAGATCTCTTACTCATCCTTGGTCAAAAATGGAGTGGCAAGTGTTAGAGGGGAAGTTTCTGGAAGATTCCATGATCTTCCACCTCGCATTTTGGTCCCTGCCATTTGTCCATTCCTGACCATCGCACCCTAAAAAGGAGAAAAAAAATATGCATCGCACCCTATACAATTGCGAAGGTGATATGCATCACACCCTCTGCATGGAGCTTTCAGTATGGTCGAGTTTTGACCATTTATGAGCAGTTTTCAGTGGAGAACTTCTGGGAGATGATGGAATGAGTTGACCTTGTTCCTTTAGGTAGTGAAGCAACCATTTTAGGGACTTAAGAGCCCTCAGTTTATGGACATTTATGATTGTGGTTGAAATGCCCAAAAATGTCTATAACATTCTGTTGTGCTCTACAAACAACCCCCCATTTCATGTTATTTCTATTCATAAAACATTAAAATATGAAATGGGTCCCTTTAAAATAAAGTTGATATCAATACTTTTACTTTACAAAGGGTCCGATAATCAAATGAGCGCTTTATAAAAAACCCTTTGTAAAACAATATCCATTTAAAATAAATAAAGCAAATCTCAGTCATTGCGATAAAGCAATCGCAAGATCGCACATCACAATGACATGAGGGACATATAAAATGGCACTAGGCTTTCCACCGATGCGATATCGCATTCGGAGATCGGCGATCGGTGATCTCCAATGCATAACCAAACGCGCCCCATATCAATACCCTCGACGCGATGAACTATCGGCGATCGGTGATCGGCGGGTCCCTTTGTTTGAGTCACATTGCACATATGCCTTTCGCCAATGCGATATCGCAATCGGCGATCGGCGGGTCCCCTTGTTTAAGCCTTAATACACATAAGCCTTTCACCGATGTGATATCGCAATCGGCGATCGGCGATATTCGATGCACATTGTTAAGGCAGACTTGTTATAGCCCCCGATGCGATGCGATAAGGCACGGTTTTCAATAGAAAGCCGTTAAAGTAATTGGAAAGCTCAATTTACTCTTATTTAAGGCATAATCACTCCCACTCGGCCGCCAATACGTCCATTGCATGCTTAAAGAGATCTCTCGACCAAATAATGATATAATGGGCATTTATAAGGTGGCAGGTTTTATATGGCCATTTAATGGATTCAAGTCTTAAAATCTTCCCATAGATTATCTTCGCGCCCGTTTTAAAAGCTGAATATATTGCTGCGCATCTGTTCATTTGCTATCAATTTCAATTTTTATCGCTATCTCTCTGTGTTACGCCAAATTGCCTCTCTGTGCAGAATTCAGTCATAGACAGGAGTTCGGGCATGATAGGTGAGAAGTCTAAGAAGACCACAGGTGCTTCAAATCCACCAGTCGCAGGACAAGCCTCTGCGAATAGCAAGAAAGGCCTAATATCTGTTACAACATGCACAGGCCTCGCCAGAGTGACTTGGCAAGGAACTTATGACTTAATTGAGGCCAAAAAACCAGAGTAGACGGTAGCAGAAGCTACCGCGGATTCATTAAAGAAGTTAGACTGCACTCTCAAGGATTTGGTTGATTCTTTCCTCCATAGGATAGCAGCCAGGGAGCAAATTCTGCCATATATAGACGTTGTGCGATGGGCGATTGAAGAAATTCCCATCATGGACAAAACTTTTAGCACAAGGGATGGAAGGATTTTTGGATCGTTCAAGCCAGAAGACCTGAAGCAAATGTATCATTTGCCCGAACCGGAGAAGATATACAACAACGCCTTCTTGGAGAAGTTTGCGAGCGAGAATGAGATTGAGTCCGAACCTATCAAGGATTGGAGGCAAAATCCAAACAAACACAAGCACGAATCTTCCGGTAAGTACTCGGTCGATTCTTTGGCCTCTCCTTATTGCTATGCGGGTATAATGATGTGTAGATTATGGGGTTTACACGACTTTGCCATTTTTACCATTGAAATGGTTCCTCTTATGGAGGCGGCAGTAAACAACATGATTATGGATTGGGCTACTATCCTTTCGGATAAGCTAGCGGTAGTTGTTCGTGACTTTAGGAATAAAACTATAGTCACTGAGAGGAAAATTCCCCCATTCTACTATAGTGCATATATCCTAGATACCTTATGTTTCAATTTCGAATTCCCTATTCTTGGTTGGAGGTGGACTGCACAGGACCCCTCGCCCATTCATATTTATCATCGCAAGTTGTGGAAGTCGTCCTATAAAAACCACT